>JAUNZO010003889.1:0-33011 GCA_031894775.1 Chloris gayana | reverse complement strand
ATGACACGTCAGCGCACTTAGTGGAAACAGGAAAGCTGCATCTTGCCGTTTGGTGACTCGCTTGCCGACGAAGCAAATCCAGCCGTTTCCTCTGGGGGGAAGGGCGAAAAGAGTTCCTCTGTAGCTGCCGCTGTCAATCATCGTCGCCGTTGTCATCGAGAGCTCAAAATTTCCTCTTGCTCTTGTGAGTTGCTCGCCCACCTCCGTTGTCATCGAGAGCTCAGAGCTTCATCGGCATCGCAGCTAGACCCTTCCCCCGTGCCGTACCCTCGCTCTGTTCCCCGGCCGGCCGATCGATGGAGTTCGCCCGCCGAGGCCCAGCCGCCGACGAGGGCGTCGTTGAAGAAGGCCGCCGCTTCCTCTACCCTTCTCCGCCGCTGCATGGTAAGCGCTTCCCTACCTTATGCCACCACCGTTCTATCTCTGCGCTCTGCTTTTTGGGTCACAGTAGAAAGAGCAAGGATTATTTGGGGTTCAGTTTCATTCAGATGATTCGTACCAGTGACCCGACCATTGGAACCTGAGGTATATCTTGCCTCTTCTTTCGGGAAGTAGAATCCCAATTTCCATCCTGGTAATTTCTGCTAGCAAGGTACAATTATAATGTGTAGTAAGCAGTTCAAGGTGTCAAGGACTAATTTAGTACTCCCTCTATCCCTAAATGCAGGGCGCTTTGGAGTTTGAATTTTTCTCAAATGTAGGGCGTTTTGCAGATAAGACAAAGTCTGGGGTTGGTGAGAGAGTTAATAGATGGGTGGATAGATGTAAAAATGAAGGGTATAGTAGTCTTTTAACACATTGACTAATTTCATGTTTGAATGTTAGTAAAGCTCTACATTTAGGGACAGAGGAGTAGACATGACAATATAGAAGATTCCCCTTCGCAGCATGATACTAATTGATAAGCCAGGCCAGCTGCTAAGCATCCTCAGCTAATCCCCTATCAACACAACTTGTGTTCATAATAGCAATTTGGTTGTCTGTCTTTGACTAGTCTTTTTGTTGACACCAGCATTATTAAAGTTAGTCTGTGTGACTAATGAAGCAAGGGCATCAATATTAATTACATTTATTTTATTTTTTCTTTTATTAGTCTTTTTGTTGACACCAGCATTATTAAAGTTGGTCGTGTGACTAAGGGCGTCAATATTAATTACATATTTATTTTATTTTTGAAGTTGCTGATCACGTTGATCTCGGCCTGTCACTTATGCCTACCATCAAAATTCTGTTATGTTGGCGCAGGAGACGCAATGCTGGTTATTAGGGACGCGCTGTTATTGCAGCTCCAACAGGATCGCCTTCGTCAGGAGATCATTGTGGCCGAGCTAACCAAAATTGAGCGTGCCATAGACCCGAGCTCCACTTCATCTCACGGTGCTGTTGCTGGCAATGTGAAGTGGACTGAGCCGCATTCCTTCTCTTTCAGTGAAAAGTTCATGCCACATCGCAGATGGCCACTCGGTCCAGAACATTGGGCCAATTTGAATTGCCACTATGATCTGAAGGAGGGAGCAATGCACAGAGGTCCTGAATCAAGGACTGTGAAGTCTGCCATGGAAGATCGTGTCGGTGAATGCTCAAGATCGTGTTGTACTGGTAAGGAGTGCGAGGGGAAGGCAACACCAAATGAGCAGAGACTACAAGAATACAATAAGGTGAGCATCGGTATGCTTGTTTTTCATCATCGTTATCGGTTTCTCCCCTAGAATTTGTTTTTTCGGAGTACTTCACAATGTTGGTAGGGCACAGTTTCCTAAAAGCTTTCGCAAAAGCTTTCGGAGTACTTCATAATGTTACCAATATGAAGCCTTTAGGCCATTCTCAGTGAGGGTTTCATTTGCATTAAATAAGGCGTCACATCAGCTAAATTGCTGACATGGCAAGGTAATTAGTATGAAAGAGGTGAAAGGAGTTTCATTAGGATGAAACTCACATGGCATTGTTTCATATGTATGAAACTCAATTGAAACTTGCATTGAGAGCACAAAAGTTTCATCTCAACTTATTTCGACCAATCCCAATATAAGAATTTATTGTTATGGTATGCCTATGAAACCGCGAAAATGAAATGGTGCATTGAGAGAGACCATTTCATCTATGAAACCAAAACTCAATTGCATATGTGGCATTCTTAGAAAGCGTGAAATGAAACCATGTATTGAGACTGGCCTTATATTTAGAGGAACGTTAGCTTGCTTGGTTTTCAGAACTTTACTCGGTGGTGTTGTAAATGCATTTAACTTATCAGCATTATTCATCATTTAAGTAATCACTTGTCTAATCAAACTAGGTGTCAAAACAGAATATGCAGCACAAGGAGCCGTCAAATTTTGTGAAATGGGAACTAACAGGAATAACTATGCCAGTTAAGAAACCAAAGTCACCCCGGATATGGTGTTGCACCATCTGTGATGTACTTACACACAGTGAACGTCAGTTACAAGAGCATTGTGCTGGGAGGAAGCACCGGTCAAATGTAGCCAAAATGGAATCAAGAAACAATACCATTAGTCAGAAGGTGGAATCGACAGCTGAATCTTCTTTGTGTGCAGGCCAGAAAACATGCGCAATCAATTGGAGCTGCGGCACATGCCAAGCAACTGGTACCAGCGAAGCTGATCTCAAGGAGCATCTGAATAGCAATGTACACCAGCTGAAAATTGAAGAACAATGCAAGGAAGGCGATGGCACAGCAGAGTTCACTGAACCCCAGGAAACGATATCCCACCAGAGAAATGTCCCGCAACATGCAGAAAAGAAACCTCCAATAAGTAGTTGCAGCATTTGTCAAGCTAACTGTACTAAGGAATCAGAGTTGGACAGCCTCCTTTCAGCAAAGATTCTGCATGAAATAAACAATATGTTGAGAAATTCTGAGTCATGGGGAACCAAGTTGCCTGCAAATAGTGTGCCAGAACATGCAGAGCAGGCTTCTGATTGTAGCATTTGTCAAGCTAATTGTGATCACGAAACAAACTTGGTGGACCATCTTGGAGGCATGATACACCAACTGAAAACTCAGTGCCTACACGAAGAAGCCAAGAAAACAGAAAATAATTCACCACTAATTGACAAGAACCAACCTGCCTCGGAATGGGATTGCAGTATCTGTGAAGCAAAATGTTACACTGAATCTCAATTGGAGCATCACTGCAGAGGCAAAAAGCACCGGAAGAAGATTGAAACTCTACAGGGAGAAGACACGGATGCAAAATTGGGCGCCCTGATGATGGAGAGTAAAGTACTTTCAGATGGTTCTGACAGCATAAGTGCGACTTCAGACAAGGTGGAGGAGCAGATAACACCATGTGTTTGCAATATGTGCAATTTGCTTTGCAGCAGCGAGAATATTCATGCGGACCATCGTACTGGGGAGCAGCACTTGGAGAAACAAAAGTCGTTGAATTTTTGTGATGTCTGCGATTTGCAGTGCAGTAGCGAGAAAATGCTCATGCACCATTGTACGGGAAAGAAGCACCTGAAAAAGCTCAATGCAAAAAAATGAATGCAGTTGTGGCTGAGGGCTGTCATAGGGTATGCTGTAGAGCAAGACACACGGAACTGCTGTCGACATTGATGCTGAGCATCCGCCAGGTCAAGTGCACTGATGCAAGGACTTGCAGACTTTCATGATTAGAATCGTGGATAAGCAGCACCATATGAGGTCCTGCGCGTGGATTGCAAGAGCTGCACACCTACAGTGAAGACGTGTAGCTGAAAATGTTTGTTCGGTTTTGTCAGCATACTCCCGAAGAGAGAATTAGTTGTATCTCAACTAAATACATGAGCAAGAGAAAGAATGTTTTGATACAAGTGAAAGTAGTTTCTAGTTAGAAAAACTAGGAGCCGTTTATTTATAACAAATATAGTACCCGTCTGCAGTATGAACAGAACAGTCATGTATCGGAATTTCAGCTTTGAAATCCGCCATTTCAAATGCTTCCATCGAAACCAGACTCGCACCTGCTGAAATAATCGCGATCTGCACCGATGCTCCCGGAAGAAGGTTAGTATTGCGGAATTTGATAGCTTTGTAAAACACCAATCTCAGAATGCCTCATTGCTATGATCTTGCTGGAATATTATTTGAACTATTATAGTAACTTGTAGCTCAGGAATAGAAACAGTCTTAGAGCAAGACTAATAGAATCGCCGGCTGCCGGCGAAATGCTACTGCCATGTCATCAAGCATGATCATCAATGAGCATTTATTTAATGGTTTGGTTACCTTGGTTTGAGTATTTAATTGTTTAGTGCTTTCAGCAAACATCGGTGATTGGTTGTACTCTATCAATTTCTTGAACCGAGCGCTTCAGTCAGCTTCACGCTAGCGATTGACGAACCGCTCGCTCTGTCCTCTCTCTCCTTTTCTCTCACTGACACGTCAGATATGTCCTACGTGTACTTCTATTTCACCTGCTGACTCACATCCATAATACTTGCTCTTAAACAACCGAACAGCAATTTAGATGACCTGTTTTCATTCATAGGGGATTCTATCACAAACCTGCTTTCAGTGAAACAGCTGGATCCACTGGATCCTGGCCTTTATGTATTCCTATTCTGTTTTCAATCCTATGCTACCCAACGAGCCCTAACTTGAATTGCAACGGTCAGTCCACGGGAAGGACGCGGCGAAGATGAGGCGTCGCAAATGGGATAGGCTGCCGTCGATTTCTAGGCTTCCGTGTTTGCGTGGGAACGAGCCGACGTCGGGAAGGTGCGCAGTCGCGCCTGGAACGAGGCACCGCGGAACGGGAAGAGGACGAGTCGTCGCTCAATGGGCGTTCACGATGACGCCTTTAAATTCAAAGCATCCCTTTTCCACCGAGAATGCAAAACCAGTGTTCCGTTTCCTCGCACTTCTCCTCGCCGGACTCGATGGAGTTCGCCGGCCTTGGGCCATCAGCAGCCTACGATGGCACAAGCTTCGCCGACCCTCCGCCGCACGGTGCGTCCGTTTGCACTGCGGGAAAGAACAGGGGGAAAGGCATTGATGTTCTGCTTTCGCATTTCGTTCAGACGCGAACAATTCCGGTGTTTGCATGCACTCCTAGGATCCTCGAATGTGCATTTTGCATTTTCTTTGCTGTTACATGGATGTTGTGTTCTTCTCCGTTGAATGTCTGGATATCCTCTTTTGCTTGTGCAGGGGACGCGATGCAGGTGATCCGGGACGCGCTGTTGTCGCAGCTCCAGAAGGATCGCCTTCGCCAGGAGATCATCGTGGCCGAGCTTGCCAAGATCGAGCGCGCCATGGCCCTGCGCTCCGCCGGTTCCCATCATGCCGCCGCCTCTTCCTCTGCCAATCCTGAACG
The DNA here is from genome assembly GCA_031894775.1 of Chloris gayana. Taxonomy (NCBI): domain Eukaryota; kingdom Viridiplantae; phylum Streptophyta; class Magnoliopsida; order Poales; family Poaceae; genus Chloris; species Chloris gayana. The sequence continues at coordinate 27,690 of JAUNZO010003889.1, read as the reverse complement.
TGCTACCCCGGCGGCGGTGCACTTCACCTTGGATCAGCAGTTCGTGCCGCGCGGAAGAGAGACGGTCAGTCCTGAACGTCCAGTCGCCGTCAACGAGGCCCGTGATCTGAAGAAACAAGATGGAGTGCACGGTGGCGTACGAATCAAGTCTGAGAAGCCTGATATGGAAGATGATCTTTTGCGTGAATGCTCGAAAACTTTCGCGGGTAACTGTAAGGTTGCAGGCCAGGAGAACGCAGCAAGTGATGAGTGCAAACAAGAACCCAGTGAGGTGAGCAGCTAACCATTCTACTATTTCCTTGAGAAGTTTTTCAGTCCACAATACTTGCTTCTCTTCCTTTAACGTTCGTCTCACATTTCACATGTCAATGTCGTGATCAAACCGTGCCCAGCAGTTTTACTTGGCTTGCTCTCGCAATCAACTCAGTTTTACTTAATCTCTGACCAAACTGCATGTCAAACAACCAGGCCGTGCTGCCGAAGAAGCCTACCATGAAAGATGTTCTTCTCAGTGCATGCTTGAAAACTTCTGGTGCCCTCAGTGAAGGTAAGGCTGCATGCCAGGAAAATGCAGCAAGTGATGAATACAAACAAGAATCCGATGAGGTGAGCAGCTAACCATTGTCTTGTCCTATGTTCTTCTACTGATGTCACCAATTTTGAAGAGCAGTTCTACTTGGCCTGATTTCACCTGAGTTAATACTAACCAAATTGCTTGTCAAACAAACAGACCGTACAGCCCAAGAAAGCACCTCCTGCACCAGCGAAAAAATGGAGTTGTGGCATCTGCCGGGTGCAAGCGACCAGCGAGGGCGACCTGCTGCAGCATTTTGCAGGACAGAAGCACCGAGTGAATGTCATTGCCCTGGAGACAATAGCGAGAGCTGAGAAGGCAAGAAAAGCAAGGCAGTACGCAGGGAAGCCAGGTCCAGCATGGGTCTGCAAGTTCTGCCCAGCAAACTGCACTGGCAAGCCAGTCTTGGAGAGCCACCTTGAAGGCAAGAAGCACCATGCAAAGATCCAAGCTCTTCTGGAAGGATGCGAGAGCTTGACACAGGATCTTGCGTCGCGGGAAGCAGATTCAGAGACAAACACGGTGGAACAGGATGAAGGTAAGCCAGATTTAGTATCGTTTTGCTGCATCTGCCAAGTGAAGTGCACGAATCCATCAGTCAGGGAGAACCATGTTCGAGGCAAGAAACACCAGATGAATCTCAAAGCTCTACAAATAGAAGCCAAGCGACTGGGAATCATTCCGGCAAAAGTCGTCAAGAAGCACCAAGCACCTCTGGAACTAGACTGCACTATCTGCCAGGCCAAATGTAACTCTGAATCTCAGTTCCATGATCACTGCAGAAGCATGGGGCACCAGCAGAAAATAGAGGCTATGCAGAGGGAAGGCACCAATGTCCATTCGAGTGGCCTGGAGACAGGGAACAAATTATCAACCGATGGTTCTAGCAGTAATGGTGTAAGCTTGGAGGGGAGATTGAGAAGGCATTATATTTTTGCAAGCTCTGCAATTTGCAGTGCAACAGCAAGAACACGCTTGCAAAACATCGTCAGGGAAAGAAACACTTGGAGAAGGTGGAGAAACGGCTGTCATCAAGTTTTTGCGATGTCTGTAATTTGCAGTGCAACAGTGTGAAAATGCTTGCTCACCATCGTACTGGGAGTAAGCATCAGGCAAATCTCTGTGGCTGCTGACTGGGAACGTTGTTTCATCCTCGTTGACTCTTGGGGATTGGTCAAAATTGTCTTGTCATATACCAGGCATAGCCTATTCTATGCAATATGACTATTTATTCAGTAAAATATATTAGTATCGCTTTTAGTTGCATGTCAGCATGAGTAATGACATTTCGGTTTCTTACGTTTTCACGTGATGTTGGTATCCTGATCCCATATGGTTTTTAAATTCTTTCACCTCCTTTCTAGCTTTCTAGCTATTTTGCTTGCGGCAACCAAAATTTAAAATTCTATACAATCCTCCAAACATGAAAACAACAGAAAACTAGTCCATTCTACCACATTCCATAAAAGAAAAAAAGGTATGCATGCCATATAGCCTAACACACCATTCATTCTAGCAACAAACGCCTATTACAAAAGAACGCTACAGTCAACATTTGCTTTTACAGCTTAGTGCAGACGGAATCCTTTCTATCTCGTCATATAATCAAATTTTTACTTATGTTTTATCTGTCTCGTCGCATCACAAAAAAAAAAAAAAAAAGGAAGCGAGATGTGACCGTGAAGAAATTTGCCAGAGTGAGGGGTCACATTCCTTTGGTACAATCTTTGCCAGGTGAGGTGCACCCATGGCAAGTCCCGGTGGTTGTAGAATTTGTCCAAGAATTTCAGAAGCAGAGAAGTGTTTTGCCACGTTCTGGGGTAGATTTCACTATGAAGCTTGTGCACTTAATCAGTTAATCTGACTTTATTCCGGAGCCAGTTCAGCTGTGGGAACTGAAAATATATTAACGTCTGAAAAATCAAGTCGTACTTAAGGATTCCCGGAATAGGATATAGTCGGCAGAGTGGGAACTGAAAGGCCATCGCTTGCCCACTAAGCAAACCTCAAAGGCGAAAAAGAGGGATGACTATTCTTTAGCTGCCGCTTTCGATCATCAAATCATCTGCAGCAACGAAAAGCATAAAAGCCTCTCACCTCAGACTTTCCTCCCATGTCCATTTGCTTTTGCAATTTTTATTTTCGCCGCCGGAACAGCAAAACCTGTTCCTCCGATCTGTCCCCCGCTGCTCCGATCCCCCGCCTGCCAAACGATGGATTTCGCTCGCCGCAGCTCAGCTACCTCTGCTGCTGACGTCGTTTGCGATGGCCGTAGCTTCCCCGACGCTACGTCGTCGTCGCTGCCGCCGCATGGTACGTAACGCGACTCCACCTTCCACTGCCATTATCACTACCTCTACCTGCGCGCAACTTGTATAACACATTAGATCAATTTCGATCTTACCTTCTTCTGTTTTTATTTGCTTATACCATGTTTTTCGAGCTGACCGTCTGAAAATTCACGCTGCCTGTGCAGGGGACTCGATGCAGGTGATCCGGGACGCGCTGCTGTCGCAGCTCCAGAAGGATCGCCTGCGTCAGGAGATCATCGTGGCTGAGCTTGCCAAGATAGAGCGCGCTATGGCCCTACGCTCTGCGGCCGCCGATGCCGAAAGCGCTAGCTCGGCGCCCTTCGACTTCCATGAACAACATGCCACAGGAGCGGTCGGTCCCGAAAGTCACGTCGGCGTGGACAAGGCAAACGATCGGAAGAAGGAGGACGGAGTGCGCCGGCGTAAAGGCAAACGATCCAAGGAACGCCATGTCAAGGACGATGGACTCGATAGTGAATCCTCGAAAGCTTCCTTCAGTACCTGTAAAGCGGCAGGTGACGATGAGAGCGAACCCCAAGAAACCAGTGAAGTAAGAAGGCGCTTACCTACCATGCAATATGTTTTCATTTAGTTTTGCCTCATACTACAAAATGTAAACATTGGAAAAAGTCAGAATTCTTAAACTCTGACTAAGAAATCAACAAAAATAATTATCTGTAAAATACTTAAGTTTGCAATTAGTAGTTGGATTCACAATGAACCTACTAGTAGCATCGTTATACATGGTCATGCATCATAAATTATTTGCTATCAATATTATAGCCAGATTTAAGAAAATTTGACTTTGATCAAACTAAAAGATGTTTATCTTTTAGAATGAAAGGAGTATTTGTTGTTTAGAATTCTAGATCTTCAGGGTACTTTTGCTCTGGTTCCACATAACCAAGCTGCAAAGAATTTAGCATTGATTTAGCTTAATCAAACAGGCTAAGAAGTCGCCTTCTAAGAAATGGAGTTGCGCCATCTGCCATGTGGAAGCAACAGGCGCGGGCAACTTGCTGCAGCATTTTTCAGGGCAGAAGCATCGGGCCAACCTCAATGCTTTGAAGGCAGAAGCAAAAAAATCACGGAAGGCAAAGCAGGGTGCGGAGCCGCCATGCCCACCATGGACGTGCAGGTTTTGCCAAGCAAAGTGCACTGCAGAATCTGAGTTGGAGAACCACCTCAAAGGTAAGAAACACCGTGCAAAGATCCAAGCCCTGCTGGAAGAATGCGAGAGCATGGCAAGGGATTCTGTGTCATCCTGGGAAGCGGATTCTCGTTCGAGTATTACATCTCAGGATGAAGAGAAGCCAGCTTCAGAATCCATCTGCAGCATTTGCCAAGTTAAGTGGTATTGCCAATCGGTCTTGGAGGGCCATCTTGGAGGAAAAAAACACACGAAGAATTTCCTGGCCCTGCAACTAGAAGCCAAGCGGATCGGAATTATTCTACCAAAAATGACCAAGAAACAAGAGACCCAAGAGTGGGATTGCAGTATTTGTCAGGTGAGATGCAACTCTGAGTCTCAATTTCAGGATCACTGCGGAAGCACGGGGCACATGCAGGTGGAGAAGGCATTGTATTTTTGCAGGCTCTGCAATTTGCAGTGCAACAGCGCAAAAATGCTCACTCACCATCAATCTGGGAGAAAGCATCAGGCAAAGGTCCGTAGCAATTGATTGGGGCGGTCGAAAAGGCAAGATACAGGCGCCATCATCCAGTTTCAGGACCTGCTTCAACTTTCCTCGTTCGAGAAGCACGACTTCGGCGTTTTGACGGGATATTTATTTGCTACAATATGATAACTGTTGTAATGCTAGCACAATGTTCCTCATCTGCTGTAGTTTGTGCTATTTGATATGTAAGTGTCTTCGATGTTTTATGTTTTGCACCCATTGCCCTAAACTATACTAATTGTAAAAATGTAACACCCCAGATATGAAATATAGAGGGTTGTTTTCAGGTCCAAAATAAAATGATTCTAATAAAAAAATCATTATAACTAATAAGTTAGTCAATTTTTACATAAATTTGTTATAAAATATTTATTTTAAATTTGATTAATCATCATCATTATTATTATAGTCAAGTTTTAGTGTATCTAGCGCAAGTTTGTATGATAAAAATATTACTATTTTGGTGCAATTACTAAACTACCCTTGAACTAATGGCTATTAGTTGAGGAAAAATAATGGCCATTATTTTGGACCTGAAAACCTCTCAATATAGAACACAACCACTTCAAAGTTTATCCACCGTCCCTTGCAAAAAAAAAAGGGGGGGGGAGGAGGGTTAAACACACTACAAAACCTAAAATGTAGTGCTTCACAAATCACAATCAATAGTAAAACTAGCAAACCTCTTTTTTTATCACTTAATATATATAGGGCCATCGTGCACAAGAGAAACTCCTACTTATCACAAATTACACATTCTTTTTACTCGCAATTTACTTCATTAACTACCAACTCGTAGCATGATCAAGCTGTCAAAGGCACTTCCATAAGTGAGGTATGATCAGCAAACGCTCAAGCTCATTGCTTCCTACCGACAGCTGGATTTGCTCGGCCTGCCTTGTCAGCTTGTATGTGGCTGCTCAAAGTTGGTCTCCACAAAGAACTCATTTACTTCCTAAGCTAAAAAATAATGCATGAATCAGAAACACAGTTTAAGTTGAACAAAACAAAAGAGTCCACTTGACACTTGAAAACACCAAGGAAAAACTATAAAAAAGCAGACATTTAAACGTCAATCAAATTGATTCATCACTAGGAGGTATATTGCAATATGAATAATGAGACAAATTCCATGTGCAAAAGAGACAATCAATATAAAATGTGAATAGAATATTAATAGCATCACTATTGACACACCAAAACTTGTCTGGTGGAACTATATGTGTTTATAGAGCCAACATTGTAACATGCACAATATCCTCAATTCCTCATCAAATGTTTCTTTACAAAGAGTAATCAATTATCGAGAAAAACCTCATTTCTAAACTGCATCTACTGAGGGACTAGGCCCGCAAGGCTAAACGGTCTTGCCATGAAATTGTCCTCTTATCGTCACTGGGTGGAGAGTTTCCTGTATTCCTACTACAAACCGAAAATTTGACATCCGCCGTATCTTCATCCATCGCATCTTGATCAAATTTACCAAGTTTTGGATGACCTTGATCATTCTGCATGCAGGTACTTATGAATGTCAGAACTTTAACTAATGGCTTGTGCAGTACAAATTTATTCTAAGTAAGGACTTTCAATGCAAACTGCATACCATTACAGAATCTTGATTCAAGTCAAGATTTGTGTTTTTGCTGGTTGAAGGCGCTCCGGAACCCACACCATGCTCAGCAAATGCTGAAGCTTCATTGATCCCCACCGGAGATTGGATCGGCCGGTCATCTCCCTTAAGCTTGTAATTTGGCTGCTGTGAGTTGCACTTCACAAGGAACTTGTACTTCCTTCGCAAGAATCTTGCAGAAGCAATTAGTCTCACGGTTAGCTGAGATGTGAAGTAGCTAGCAACTATGCCAGCATGATCAAATAGATGAAGAAGCACAATGAACAAAAGGATGTCGTACTTGAGTTCAGCAAGCAGGCGGAGCTTTCTCCGGTTTGCACTCTCTAGTTTCCTCTTCTTTGCCTCCGTCTCCTGCACCGCGTAGTATATCAGATTCAATTGCAGCTAAGTATGTACTGTGTACCTGTGGCATTGTATCACCCTAAACTAGAACAGATTCCTTGCCTCTTGACACCGGGTTGTACGGCAAGGGAGGATCAATCAAACAGTAAACAAAAACCATTTATCAACATTGACGGTGCGATCAATCTAGCTATTTGCAAAACACAACAACAAGACTAGGCATGGGCACTACAGCAGGAAAGGTGAAGCAGGCGCGGCACACTATGACACTACTTAGGCAGGTGAAATCTAAGACAGCCGTGAACATTTGAACTCGAAGTAGTAAGCAATTAGCAACACGAAAGCGCGTTGGGACTAGATTGATGAGCAGCAAAGCTGCAAAGGGAAGGGGAATAATCGGGCGCGCTATTCACCTGACGCAGGTCGTGGTAGTCCCGCCAGAGCGCGAGGAACCTGTCCCCACCGCCGAATTCCCTCTGCTCCGCGTGGGGCGCGGGGCGCTTCTTGGCTTTGCTCCTCCGCACGAGCAGCGGCTCGCCGCCGCCGCCGTCCATCGCGCCGGCGAGGAGGGTCGAGGGCGCCGGGGACCCGGCGGCTGGGGCGCGGGAGGCCGGGAGGCCGAGGACGACGGCGGCGGCGGCGGGGGCGGGGAGGGTAGGAGGCCAGATCCAGACGGGGAGGAGAGGGGACCGGGTCCGCGTGGTGTCAGGAGGGCAGGGAAGGAGGCGGAGGGTGGTGGTGGTGGTGGTGGGAAGGCGTCTCGTTTCCTTCTCCGCTCCCCAGCAACGTCATCCATCTATCCGGTGCCCTGCATCGCGTCGTCGTGCCGTGGGGCGTGTGCGCGTGGGGGAGGAGAGGAAACAGAGCCGGCTCGGGCTTCTCCGGGAGTCCGGAGAGGCATTGGATTGATCACCACGGTGCTGCTGGGCTTTGGAATCGGATGGCCAATGGCTTGGAGATGGGTGGGAGCTGGCGACTCGTATCCTGGTGGTTGGGCGGTGGCGTGCGCGCGGGGAACCCATGCATGGTCCGTGGAGAGCTTAGCTGCGGATTCTGGCACATCTGATTGGTGGGGAGCGCTTGTCTTCCACCTTGGTGTCCATTTTTTTTCGGCTTTTGCGTGTAAGACTTTATAGAAGAAGAGAAAGTGCAAAGTGTAAGACCTTGGTGTCCATGGTCAGCAAAAATGCAAAATTAACCGAAACTCTATCTACAGTACTTATAAAGGCTTCAATTGTTTCTGTCTTCTCCGGTTCCCCTGTTTCCCCTTACGAATTTCATGGCACACCACAAACCTATATGGACAAAAATGATTTTTAAAAAAATATTAATCTATCTAGACAAACTCCATAAATATTTGTACTACAAAAATATTAAATATGAACTCGCCATAGCGCGGCAATGTAGTAACTTCCACCTGCATTTGGAAGTTACGATCATTGTTCTGCCTCCAGGTAGATCTTTTGTCGTGTGAACCTGTTCTGAATCTTGTCCTACCATTGAAATGTGCCATGGGAAACACACCCTATCAGTAGTCCTGTGCTTTTTTTTTTTTTACCAGATGAGACTGATTATCTGAAAGTGAGGTGAGGTGAGCTGAAATCGAAGCTATGAAAGCATTTCTCGAACTTTTTCTTTTATGAACTGGCCATGGAGATGGAGGCATGGACACTGGGCTGGCTTGTTGCTGAGACCTGAGATCGATGTCCGGGCGCGAGCAGCATCTGAACGTGAGCTAGGAGGTCGGCCCTCCATCACTTGAGCCTCGCTTGTGAAGCTGGGCTAGGCCATAAAACATTCGAGTGGTGGACCACGCACGTAACGGGCCAGAGAAGGCCAAAATATAGTAGTATCAACACATATTTTTGTTAAAGTTAAAGTTCAAAATATGGTTAATTAAACTTTAAATTTAAATTCAAATTTGTACATAACTTAAACAACTCAAAATTATGAAATATAACGTAACTTTAACAAAAATATGTGCTGATACTACTATAGATAGAATGAATTTAGATTATTTTTTCATAATTTTTTAAGAAGGTTTGGATGACTTAAAAAATCCATTATTTCATAACAACTACTCTAATTTAGAATTTTTTATTTTAACATTGTCATCATATTTGGAACTTTTCAAAGCTAAAACGGGTGCTTCAATGTATACTCTATTGCCAAAAAAATCGACATTGGTTTTTGAGTTGTAAAAGTATTTTAAATTGAGTGTTAGGGAGGCTTAACAGTTAAGGCCAGAAAAAAGAAAAAGAAAAGGGGATCATACCCTATCCCTAGCTGGTGGGCTATATGTGCTTGTCGCCCGCTGGTTAGGCGACCTTGTCGCCTCGCAGATGGACGATAGGTACCTGTCGTCCATTAAACGAACGACAGAAGCGATTATTTATATAATTTTTCAAATTGAACGGTTATTTATATTAAATAATTTATAAAATTGATTATTAATAAAAAAAATCCTCGAGCCTTGCTTGTGAAGCTGGGTTAGGCCATAAAACATTCGAGTGGTGGACCACGCATGTAACGGGCCAGAGAAGGCTCTAGAAAAAAACGTAACGGGCCAGAGAAACCCACGACGGCCTCGTCAGAAGAGGATGTGGATGTCTGAGAAGTGAGAAGGGGGCAGCACCGAAGCCGCAGCGCTTGATTCGGCCGGTGTGCCCGCCGCAGGCAAGGCAATCAACGACGCCCCGCTGCGGAGACGGTGGTCAGCGGAGGCCCTTGCTTGTATGGCTTCGTCACCGGGGACGATGCCTTTACTTGTGTGTCAACTAGTAGTTGGATTAGCAATTAACACCGGAGGATGAGAACGGGGACGACGTAGGCCATGCCCGTCCTTGTTGACTGTTGTATGGTTCACTCTGACGAACGAAGAAGAAGAGAACTTGCACGTACACTTGACGCCTTCTTGGACCATCAAAATCCGAACCTAACTGTCATGGGAGACAATGCATTGAAGGGTGTGGGACAGTAAATTGGAAAATGGCTACCGATCACACAACAGCGAGGACATGGTCGCAGAGCAAGTTGGACGGCGTCAAAGCGAACGACGTATCAGAGCCATCAATTAATGGACGATGTAATTAGGATTGTTGGCCCGCGGAGATATGCGTAGGATTGTTGGGCAAGAGTAGACCCTGTTCAGAGGCGCGTCGCAGCAGATTGCTAGACGGCATCATCGATCGTGGTGGGTCGCACAAGCAGCAGCTTCAGACGACTAGGCGGTCTCACGCGATCACGCCATGGCCGAGCGAGCTGCGCTGGAACGGACATCCAAACAGAGACCTTCGGGAGAAGGTCCACCTGGAACCAGCTGGTCAGCGCAGCCAGTATCAATGCCGTTTTCTCTTTACCTGCAACAGAAGATCGAGCCAAATTTGCTCAAAATGAAAAGGAAAAGGCACCAAAAAGAGGGGATAACAAGGTCACTGTTGTGCCTTCGCCGTAACAAAGCGAAGCGTCTTTTTAGCTATCCCGACCTTCACCGATGATTCGATGGATCCTCATCAAGCACATGGACGAGTCGGCCGCACTTATTATGGTACCTTTTGATATCGACGTGAAGCTGCCATCCGTTTGATTTCGACAGAAATACGCCTTGGTTTTTTGTTTCTATATTCTCAAAAGTGTTTTTCTGGACACTATACGGTAGATATTTTCATAGTTGACTAGTTGCACACTATTTTACAGACGGAATCCATAACATATCATTAATTTTTTATTTTTTTTTGAAACGAGGTAACCTCACTTCCATCACATGAATGGAAGTCTACAGAGTTTAAGACTGATCGTCAGGCAGCGTATCATGAACCTCAAAACAATAAGGCACGTCTCCCCATTCACCAATATAGCTCTAGAACGTCTTCCTCGTTCTGAAGCCAGGCTTATTACTCGTTGCTCTTTCAGGACTCTCCCTTATTTCACTTGCCATCACCTAAATGGTCTTTTTATACTTGCATGCATCGGGGAAACATTTGCTCGTGGTGACATTTATATGTTTGATCGACCATTGTTGACCGTTTAAAACCCATTTAGTAGCGCTTAATTCATCGTTTGGGCCCTAAACTACACTCCATATATCTTGCTTAGCTGTTCGTCTAGATTTATATTAGTGCAGACATATGTCTTACTTTGTTATTATGAAGGAAAAAGGAAAACTAATATGGATGTGACTTCCTTTGACAGAGTTGTAAACGCAGTCAAACATTCCACTACGCGTCTGGACCTGTGAGAGAGAAGACGAACTTTTAGAGGATAAACATGGTATGCACTGTAGATGTGACTGTTTCAGTATTTGTTAATAGTAAAACATGTGACCAGTGCAGAGCACCAGCAACGTTTTGATGATGCTTATATATCGGCTTCCGGCGAGACCCTGATGAGATTTTTTTTCCCCGCTAGGACAAATCGCCGCTTATGGCGGCACCAACAATCAAGTTTCTCAACCTTCCCTTGGTGATCTTCACCATTCTGCTCCTTTCCCATGGTGCCTCCGCGGCCGGAATTCCGTCGGACACGCTCAGCAACGGGGGCAACATCAGCGATGGCGAGACGCTGGTCTCGGCCGGTGGCTTATACACCCTGGGTTTTTCTCCCCCGGTGCACCAACCAGGAGATACCTCGGGATCTGGTTCACGGTGTCTGGTGCGAGCTCTGTCTACTGGGTGGCCAACCGTGACGCCCCGCTCAACAACACTTCCGGCCTGCTCGTGGTCAGCGCCGACGGGAGCCTTCGCCTTCTCGATGGCTCCGGGCGGACTGCCTGGTCCTCAAACACGACCGCCGAGGGCTCTGCATCCACGGCGGCGCAGCTGCTCGACTCCGGGAACCTGGTGGTGCGCGAGGAGAGAAGCACCGACAAGATACTCTGGCAATCGTTCGACCACCCGTGCAACACCATGCTCGCCGGCATGAAGTTCGGCAAGGATCTGAAGGCCGGCACGGAGTGGTCCCTCACGTCGTGGCGCGCGCAGAACGACCCGGGCACGGGGGAATTCCGCCGGGTCATGGACACCAGGGGCCTGCCGGACATCGTCACCTGGCGCGGCAGCGTCAAGAAGTACCGCGCGGGCCCGTGGAACGGCCGCTGGTTCAGCGGCGTCCCGGAGATGGATTCGGACTTCAAGCTGTTCTCCGTGCAGATGGTGGACGACGCGGGCGAGGTCGCCTACGTCCTCAACGCCACGGCCACCGGGTACTCCACCCGCGTCATGCTGGACGAGGCTGGCGCGGTAGAGGTGCTCGTGTGGGTTCCGTCGACCCGCGAGTGGAGACGCTTCCCGTGGCTGCCGCACGACCTCTGCGACGAGTACGCGACCTGCGGCGCGTTCGGCATGTGCAGCGTCGACGCCTCGTCTTCCGGCCCGTCGTGCGGCTGCGTCGAGGGGTTCAGCCCGGTGAACTCCTCGCAGCGGTCCGGCGGGTGCAGGAGGGACGTGCAGCTGGAGTGCGGCGACGGGAAGGCGGCGGTAACAGACCGGTTCACCCTCGTGCGCGGCGTCAAGCTCCCCGACACAAACAACGCGACGGTGGACAGGAACGCGACGCTGGAGCAGTGCAGGGCGAGGTGCCTCGCCAGCTGCTCCTGCGTGGCCTATGCCCCTGCCGACATCCGAGGGAACGGCACTGGCTGCGTCATGTGGAAGGATAACATTCTTGATGCCCGGTATATAACCAACGGGCAGGATCTCTATCTCAGATTGGCAAAGTCTGAATCAGGTGAGTACAAAACTGCTCCGCTTTCCTTACTATTTGTTGCCATCCGAGTCTATAGTTTCTCTGCTATGATTCAGATTTCCAGTAACACGTTTCTGCAGCTGCGGGGAAGACGAAGAAGATTGTGGCGATTGCGATTGCTGTTACGGTGTCTGTGCTGGTCCTCGCGACCGCTGTCATATGCCTTGTTTGGATCTGCAAGCTTAGAGGTAGAATCTCACACACTTCGCCGCCAAGAGTGATTAGGATCAATGTTTCTTCTGTACAGTTGTTTTTTTATAACGAATGGCACTGCCTTTCCTGTCAGGCAAACGTCGGAGCAAGGACGTATTGAAGAAAGCGATCCTAGGATACTCCAGTGAGACAAACGAACTTGGTGATGACAATATAGAGCTTCCGTTTGTCAGCTTTGGAGACATCGCAACGGCAACCAACAACTTTTCTGACGACAATATGCTCGGGCAAGGTGGCTTCGGGAAGGTTTACAAGGTTAGCAAAAACAACCTTTTTTTTTACATGAAAAACAAACCTTTTAGGCAAACAACACGAGAATTACTTTATGAACGGTGAAATCTTGCAGGGTACCTTGGGACATAACACAGTGGTTGCAATCAAAAGGCTCGGTCAGGGTTCCGGACAAGGTGCGGAGGAATTCAGAAATGAAGTTCTTCTGATTGCAAAACTGCAGCACAGAAACCTCGTCAGACTTCTCGCTTGTTGCATCCACGGAGAGGAGAAGTTACTGATTTACGAGTACTTACCAAACAAGAGCTTGGATTTCTTCATTTTTGGTATGTTTCAACTTATTCGCATTCCAAATGAGAAAAATATCCGTCAAGTTACCTCTGGAAAAGCTTACAGGTTTCAACTCCATTGTTTCCAGATGTTGCAAGTAAATATGTGCTCGATTGGCCAACACGTTTCAAGATCATCAAAGGAATATCTAGAGGGCTTCTTTATCTCCACCAGGATTCAAGATTGACTATAATTCACAGAGATCTCAAACCAAGCAACATTCTGTTGGATGCCGATATGAGCCCTAAGATATCTGATTTCGGTATGGCAAGAATCTTTGGTGGAAACCAACAAGAAGCAAATACCAATCGAGTTGTCGGGACATAGTGAGTAATCATTACCCTGAGATGGTTAAAATGAAATTTTCATTTCCCTATACTTATTCAAATTGTTTGCACCTCGTTTTGAACAGTGGTTATATGTCGCCTGAATATGCAATGGATGGCGCCTTCTCAGTCAAGTCAGATACATACAGCTTCGGTGTCATAGTCTTGGAGATTATAAGTGGTTTGAAGATTACTCTAACTAACTACAAGGGCTTTCCTAACCTACTTGCCTATGTAAGCATGGCAGTAATCTTAAATTTTTCATCATTCAAACAGAAAGCTTATTAAGTACTGAATTTCATGTTACATTCATTCCACTCGTTCAGGCATGGAGTTTATGGATAGATGGCAAGGCAATTAATCTGGTGGACTCATCAGTGGCTACGAGTTGTTCCCGGACCGAAGCTTTACGGTGTATCCAGATAGGACTCCTGTGTGTGCAAGACAATCCAAATTACAGGCCGCTCATGTCATCAGTGGTGACCATGCTGGAGAACGAGTCTACACCACTTTCAGTTCCAAAACAGCCTGTATATTTCTCATACACGGGAACCCAAGAAACAACAGGAGAAAATACTAGTAGCTCGAATGGCATGAGTCTCACGACACTGTTGGAGGGACGGTAGAGCGTTTATTAGCTTATGCATATCTTTGAATGTAAATTTTTAAGACTGATATGAGTTTGGAAATATTGCTCAAGAAAATATCAGCCACATCATGCACGGTGAAAGGATGGGACTGTGTGAAGAAGTGAGCATATTTAGTCAGTCTATCCACTACCAAATGGCATCTTTGTTCTCTGATTTAGGAAAGCTTTTAATGAAATCCAAGATGATGTAGTAGCTAGGTGTATGTGGTCGGAATTATCTGATAGCCTAAAGTTTCGTTTAGAAAGGAACTATAACTATGAAAGCATTGCTAGTAGATGGATAAGTAATAAGAGTTGTGTCCTAGTTAACATGATTACTTCTGCAGCCATGTGGAATCTATGGAAATTGAGAAACAATTTCATCTTTCAGACTGCAGTGTGGAGAGGGATGACATCTGTCTGGGAAGGACTACTGCCCATGACCAGACAATGGCAAGTCCTTTGCCCAGCGAGGAAGCTGGAAAACTTCAAGCTGATAACTTCCAACCTGGAACTCAAGTTGAGAAGGTCGCCTCTGATCACATCAGCGTGAGGGTGATGTTTGCATGACAAAAATAGGCAATGCTTGATGTAATAGGATAGCTGGTAAGCTGAGTGGCTTCTGTCCAATCAGTATAAGAACCTAGTGAGGTTGAAACCTGTGCACTGTAATGACTTTGTTTTTTTTTTTTTTTTTGAAGGAAACTGGAGGGGCAGGCCCCTACAGTACTTTATTTAAGGATAACCCAAAGTATGTACAAGAAGAAACACCAAAACAAAAAAGCTTAGGAAAAGTAAAAAAGAAAACTAGGCTAAGAGGTTTATCCATTCTTGCAGTTTCGTCTTGTGCTTTTCTTTGGCTCTATGCATAAGCATTGCCATCTCCCTGCTGAATTTTCGCCGACAATTATCTACTGATGGGTCCACATTATTGAAAATCCAGTTATTTCTTTCTTTCCATATGCTCCAGCACATAAGGATTATTATGTCCATGAAGAAAGGAACCTGTAATTGTCTACTGATGGGTCCACATATGACTTTGTTTGTGGCCTTTTGCAATGCAAGTGGGGCCGGGGCTTAGGCGCTTTAACTCTAAAGAAAAAATCCAAGATGATGTAGGATCAAGCCAAGTTAGGGATAGGTAAAGGCTCAAGTAAGCCAAGCATATGGACATTCTACCTTACATATATGATAAAATGGACAATCAGATACCCATGTGTTCACTTGGTTCTTGAGATGAGGCCAATAAAAGGCCTTTGTAATCTTATAATAAGTAGTTTTTTGCCTAGACTGACCTCCAGTAGTACAAGCACGTAGTGACACAAAAATCATATGTTTGAAGTCCATGTTATTTACAACAACAAAACTGGACTAATATTTAAGCCATCTGAGAGTAAACTTGAATGAATGTGGTGCTTCATGCAGTGTTTTACTAATCCGACTCTTGACATTTTGCAGTACTTAATTTGATGACAACCCAACAAAATTATTCAGTTACCTTTTCTTTTGATTTTTTTTACCGAAGTCAGTAGGGGAAACCCTAACCTATTTTTTAATTTTCTTTTATTCCATTCTGATTATTCGCTCCCACAGGGAGTTGATCCTAGGTTTGCTAGATGTTACTCAGGTTTGCCAAGGCGATTTTGAGGATAATTTATATAGCTATGGATCTACACCCACCCATAATGGTTTCCTATATGCTAAGAAATTTGCTTGACAGTCTTGATGATAATGAAAAAAAAATTCTAGTTTGGATTGTTTCTTTAATATTGGTTTCTTTATGTCAAACTGATAATTTTTAACAAGACCAGATATTCCTTATTTATGCAAGCTCCTTTCACTGGTGCTTAGCTGCAGTTTTGAGCACAGGTGCAACATGATGACCAATCATAGAAAATATTTTAACAGGTGAGTAAATTACTGGAGGTCATAGCCTTAGAGCTCATCAATCATGTTTTACCTCAGTTTTGATCCTCTGATAATTGTTTGTCATAATTTAAAATATTTTTATTTTCTAAAAAATGACCATATCAGTGCATCTATTATACACATATTCATCAATCTGATGGAAAAAACTAAGGATTAGTTACGAAAAGCATACCTTGAGCTTAAGATTCCTACCCATAAGTTTTTTTGTTGAAAATCCACACCCACCCTCTAGATGTTGTTGTAAAAACCACCCGAGTATGCTCATGCGTAATTGATTTCATGTATTTGGGTTTATATAAATTCAAAATAATTATATAAGTTAACTAAGTTTAACACTTTTTTATTTTTTGAATGATTGTTTAAATAATATTTTTAGTAATGTATAACCATATTATTTTCATGAATAAATTCTTCTATATATCAAACTACTGTGAACACTATCGAACCCCTAATTTATTTCCTTTTTTTAGATTATGTAAAAGTATGAAAAGATAATATTTTTAAAATTTTATAGGATTGATACAAACACCATAAACTAGTCTAAATGAGTGAAAATGGGTTGAGTCAATTAAACATGTGTGAATCGGGAAGGTTTTTGCAACAAACACTAGTGGGTGAGGGGATTTATGCAATTATACAAAAAAATAATACTTTGATTCATCGGAAATTTTTAAAATAGCAGCAATAAATAGTATTTGTCATTGTACGGAACTCATAAGGATTGGAAAGTAGGCTTTTCTTATGTTTGTTGAAGATAGGAAAGCTGTTGTACGACTGACGGGGCCTGTTTTCGTGTCGCCAACGTATGGAAAAATCTGTGACAGTGGTACACCCAGGAACATAAAAATCTTATGTTACTTTTTTTTTGCGACTGAAAAAACTTATGTTACTAGTACTCGGACTGCCAATACACATGATGAGGATGAGAACGGGGACGTATGCCCGTCCTTGTTCATTGTGTTCGTTCTGATGACGAAGGAAGGAAGAAAAAAAAAACTTGACCTGCGAGGGGTATGACGGCTCCGGGCATTTTGTTAAGAAGAAGACCTTCTCACGCATGTCGAGAAAATCCCCGAACCCACTCCCAACCATACACAGGGACTCAACTGACCGTGTGAGCTGTGGCGCGAGTCTTTACCTAATGCTTTGGCTGAGAAGGGCGAGGGAATTTTTTTACTACCGGTGCGGGATTGAGGGATCGAACCCCCAACCGGTGGGCAGCCAACCCGGCGCCTTCACCACCGAGCCACAGGCTCGTCCGCGAAGGAAGGAAGAAAGAAACACTTGCACTTGCACGTACACTAGGCCTTCTTCGACGATCAAATCCAAACCTTGCACGTACAATTACGCCTTCTTCGACCATCATGGACCAGTTCAGAGGCTCGTAGCAGCAGATTGCTAGACAGCAATGGTCTCAGACTACTTAATGGTTTCACTCTCACACGCCATTCACGAAGCCGGGTGCCAGCTGGTCAGGCACCTAACCAACGATTGCAGGTTGAAGCCGAGATGATGAGTCAAGAAGGGTTGACCACTAAATATAATACTTCCTCAGTTCAAAAATTATTATTAGCATTGAGTTTTTTCATTATGTTTAACCATTCATCTTATTCAAAATATTTGTTTAAATATAAAAAATTATATATAGACCACATTTCAAGTTTCTTTAGTGATATATAAAACACATTCTAATAATAATTTTGAAATGGAGCAGTAGATCAATTCTACTAATTAATCTCAAAATAGTAGCCATTTTTCTTTACATATACAAAAGGATGAGCCCTTTTTTTGCTCAAATACGAAAGGGATAAAGTAAAATAAGGTATCTGTTTCCTTTGCAAAGGGGGGCAATTTGTTGATTGCGACAGGAAAGATGTACCGCACCAACGATTTGACTATATCAAACCAGGTTGCCGGAGTACAGTATAAGAGGTGTATCACAAAACTACAAATTTTACTCAATCTCGTATCATAAAACTACAGGTTTTTAGGAAGATGTATCATAAAACTACAAATTTTGTGAGCAATATATCACAAAACTACATATTTAATACCATGAGTATCACAAAGCTACCGAATTTACAAAGCCTAAAATCTGTAGGTTTGTGATACACCTCATTACAATGTGTAGTTTTGTGATAGTTTTATCAGGAGTTAATTTCACAAACCCACCAATACTTTGGCACCATATACAGAGTGAGTTGGCAGGTGATACATCCACAATTTTTTAGTACTATCATTGACATGTAGGACCATATATATTGGATACGTATAAATAAAAAAGATGGTGGGTTTGTGAAACTACACCCCAAAGTACTAGTGGGTTTGTGAAATAGGTACCGCATTTGATGGTTTTGTGACTATAAAGCCAAAATATTGGTGGGTTTATGAAATTAACTCTTTTATCAAAGAACGTTAGTTTTGTGAAATTTACTCCTTTTATGGTTGATTTCCTCGAATTTAATCGTATTGTTTGACCATTAATTGCTGGTCGTTTAGACCATCTAGTGGCGTTTAATTCATTGTTCAGGCTCTATAAACTACACGCGACTAGTTATTTGACACTTCATCTAGATTTAGGGAAACAGTGTTGTAGCTTAGCTATTAGTATTATGTAGGATAGGAAGGAAAAAAAATGCAAATGGATGCAACTTCTTCAACCGTCAACTCTCAGTCGATCGACCGTAGACATTTTTTGCTCCTGTCCTTAACTGGACCCGTGAGAACAAGACTTTTAGAACATAAACATGACATCAAAAAAAAAACATGTGACCACTGGAGAGCACCAGCGTTTTTTCACACATATATAGCGGCTTTAGGTGAGACGCTGATGAGATTGTTTCTTGTGCAAGGAAAGACAAATCGCCGCTTATGGCGGCACCAATAATCAAGTTTCTCAACCTTTCATTGCTGATCTTCCCCATGCTACTGCTTATCCTCGGAGCGTCCGCGGCCGGACTTCCGTCGGACACGCTCAACAATGGGGGCAACGTCACCGATGGTGAGACGCTGGTCTCGGCCGGTGACTCATTCACCCTGGGTTTCTTCTCCCTCCCGGTGTACCAACCAAGAGATATCTCGGTATCTGGTTCACTGCGTCTGGTGCCGATTCTGTCTACTGGGTGGCCAACCGTGACGCCCCGCTCAACAATACTTCCGGCGTACTGGTGATCAGCAACGGCGGCAGCCTTCGCCTTCTCGACGGCTCTGGCCAGACTGCGTGGTCGTCGTCAGACACGACCGGCGCCGCCTCTGCCTCTACAGTTGCACGGCTGCTCGACTCCGGCAACCTGGTCGTGCGCGAGAAGAGCATCATCCTCTGGCAGTCGTTCGATCACCCGTCCAACACCATGCTCGCCGGCATGAAGTTCGGGAAGAATCTAAAGACGGGCACGGAGTGGTCCCTCACGTCGTGGCGCGCGCGGAATGACCCGGCAACTGGGGACTACCGTCGGGTCATGGACACGAAGGGCCTGCCGGACATCGTCACTTGGCACGGCAACGTCAAGAAGTACCGCGCGGGTCCGTGGAATGGCCGCTGGTTCAGCGGCGTTCCGGACATGGATTCGGAGTTCAAGTGGTTCTCCGTTCAGATGGTGGACAGCGCCGACGAGGTCACCTACGCCCTCAAATCCATGGACGCCACGCCCCCACCCGCATGGTGCTGGACGAGACTGGCAAGGTGCAGGTGCTGCTGTGGTATCCGTCAAGACGGGTGTGGATAACATACCCATGGCTGCCGCGCGACGTCTGCGACGACTACTCGACCTGCGGCGCGTTCGGCATGTGCAGCGTCAACACCTCGTCTTCCGGGCCGTCGTGCGGCTGCGTCGAGGGGTTCAGCCCGGTGAACTCCTCGCAGCGGTCCGGCGGGTGCAGGAGGGACGTGCAGCTGGAGTGCGGCAATGGGAAGGCGGCGGCGACAGACCGGTTCACGGTCGTGCGCGGCGTGAAGCTGCCGGACACGGACAACGCGACGGTGGACAGGAGCGCGACGCTGGAGCAGTGCAGGGCGAGATGCATCGCCAACTGCTCCTGCGTGGCCTATGCCCCTGCCGACATCCGAGGGGACGGTGGTGGCAGTGGCTGCGTCATGTGGAAGGATACCATTGTTGATGTCCGGTATCTAGCCAACGGGCAGGATCTCTATGTGAGGTTGGCAAAGTCTGAATCAGGTGATCAGCAAAAAACTGCTCCGCTTACTAGTTACGGCTAGCCATCCGAGTTTAGCTTCTCGGTCAACACTCGTCGTTTTGTCTGTATGCTGATTCAGAATCCCTGTAATACATTTCTTGCAGATACAGGGAAGACGAAGATTGTGGTCAAAATCGTGCTTTCTGTTTTGGCGTCTGTAGTAGTCCTCGCGGCCGTTGGCATGTGCCTTGTCTGGATCTGCAAGCTTAGAGGTAGAAATCAGACACACTTCTCCAAAAAGAAGGATTGGGAACAATGATCGTGTGCATACAAATTTTAATAACGAATGATTCTGCTTTTCCTGTCAGGCAAACGTCGGAGCAAGGATATTTTGAAGAAAGCGATCCTAGGATACTCGAGTAAGACAAACGAACTTGGTGATGACAATATAGAGCTCCCATTTGTCAGCTTTGGAGACATCGCAGCTGCAACCAACAACTTTTCTGAGGACAATATGCTTGGGCAAGGTGGCTTCGGGAAGGTTTACAAGGTTAGAAAAGATAAGAACCTTTTAGCCAAAAAATACGGCAATTGCTTATGCCAATGTTTGTTCAGTTTAAGAACAGTGAAATCATGCATGCAGGGTAAGCTGGGACAGAACACAGTGGTTGCAATCAAAAGGCTCGGTCAGGGTTCCGGACAAGGTGTAGAGGAATTCAGAAATGAAGTCGTTCTGATTGCAAAATTGCAGCACAGAAACCTCGTCAGACTTCTTGCTTGCTGCATCCATGGAGACGAGAAGTTGCTGATCTACGAATACCTGCCAAACAAAAGCTTGGATTTCTTCATTTTTGGTACGTTTGAACTTATTCCCAAAAGAAAACATCTGGTCTGGCATAGAGTTACTTCTGCTTACAAGTTACAACACCATTACTTTTAGATGCTGCAAGTAAATATCACCTTGATTGGCCAACACGTTTCAATATAATCAAAGGAATATCTAGAGGACTTCTTTATCTCCACCAGGATTCAAGATTAATTATAATTCACAGAGATCTCAAACCAAGCAACATTCTGTTGGATGCCGATATGAGCCCCAAGATATCTGATTTCGGTATCGCGAGAATGTTTGATGGAAACCAAGAAGAAGCAAATACCAATCGAGTTGTTGGGACATAGTGAGTTATTATCGCCTTAATATTTTAAATGAATTTTATTTCCCTATACTTATTCAAATTGTTTGCACCACTTTTGTGCAGTGGTTACATGTCTCCTGAATATGCAATGGATGGTGCATTTTCAGTCAAGTCAGATACATACAGCTTCGGTGTTATAGTCTTGGAGATTATAAGTGGATTGAAGATTACTCTAAATAACTACAAAGGCTTCTCTACCCTAGTCGCTTATGTAAGCACTGCAACATGTTTAAAATTTGAGGAGTTTTTCGGTCTATAATACTTGGTAGTAATTTTTCAAAACTACTTGGCAGTAGTTTGATCCAACAATAGAGATTTGAGATCGAAAATACACAACTACTGACAAGTATTTTACCATATTGAGGGTAGTATCGGCAAAACGATAGATTTATTATGTTTAATTTTATTTTTGTGATAATATAAATGAAAATTAGTAATGTAATTAATCTTTAATGTTAATAAGGTGTTCAATATTATTCTTACAATAAATTTATGGTTCATATATCAAAATTATATTTTATAAAAAAATATAAATCGGTCAATTATTAGTAAAATTACAAAACTACCCTTAAACTACTGTCAAGTAGTTTTTTAAAACTACTGGCTAGCATTGTGGACCAAAAAACTTCTCTAAAATTTTCATAATTCAAATAAAATGATTATATAGCACGAATTTCCAGTGATATTTCATTCCACTGTTTCAGGCATGGAGCTTATGGATAGATGGCAAGGCGAAGGATCTGGTGGACTCTTCCCTGGCTACAAGTTATTCCCGGACCGAAGTGTTACGGTGTATCCAGCTAGGTCTTTTGTGTGTACAAGACAATCCAAATTACAGACCGTTCATGTCATCAGTGGTGACCATGCTAGAGAACGAGTCTACATCACTTTCAATTCCAAAACAGCCCGTTTATTTCTCATACACGGGAACTCAAGGACCTAGTGACATGAGTGATGAGTCTCACAGCATTGCTTGAGGGACAATAGAGGGTTTAGCCTATGCATCTATTGTAAGTTTTCAAAACAAATATATATATTTAAGCAAGAAAAGGAGGTGTAATGTTTGCTCTTAGGCCAGTCTCGGTGAGAGTTTCATTAGCATTAAATAAGGTGTCACATAAGCAAAAAAAAGATGATGTGGCATAGCAACTGTTTCATAGGTATGAAAATTCCATTGAGAGCATAGAGTTTCATCCCAACACATTTTGACCAATCTCAATGGAACAAAATGATATTAAATTAATGCTATAACTTGCCTAGGAAACCGTAAGATAAAACAATGCATTGAGAGAGACCGTTTCATATATTAAACTAAATCTTCTAATCTGATGTGACACTCTTGGGAATAGTGAGATGAAACTTTGCATTGAGACTGGCTTTGAAGCCAAAAAAGTACCACATTAATGGAAGGGGAAAATAAAAATATTTGAAAATTACTACCACTAAAAAGAAATAGAGAAACTACCATTACCATCGCACAAAGATAGACCGAACAGCCCTAGAAATAATTTTATAACAACCCGTCTATGCCATTTAAGTTTATAGGAATTTAAGTATATAAACAATAAATTGATATAGCAACTAAATTAATAACATGTATATGATAACAAAATATTAGTTACACTTAGATTAGTAGTGTTAATGTGCAAATCATACTGTGAGTAATTTTTATTGAAGCAAGAAGGAAAACATTAAAACTGATCTCAGTAGTCAAACAAACAATTATATGTATTATTCCAAAACCTGTCTTAGAAAAATTTCTAAAATAAATAATCTCCACCCCTTAAATTCACGAGTCAATGTGTTACATATCTAAGGGCCAATAGAAATCTACACTACAACAAAAAACTCTTATAGTGTCACTTTTCTAGAGGCAGTTTTCAATTTGCCTCTATATTTTTCACTAGAGGCATTTTTTGTGGCACTTGAGAATATGCCTCAAACAGAGAGACACAATTCAATAAAATTTAGAAAAATAATGCCCCAAATGGATTGTAGAGACATTTTTTAAGTCACTTTTTAAAGTGTCCCTACATAAGTAATATAGAGACACTTTAACGACATATTAAAATGCCTATACCATGTAGCGACACTAGTAGAGACATTTTTTTGTACTATAGAGGCACTATTTTCTAGTACAATGAACATGTTATAGCAATAAACTGTGAGAAATACATACAAAGTGATTAGTGGATGAGTTGGCTAGTGAGGCCCAAATTTGTATTGCTTCTCTAGGAGGTCTTGAGTTCAAGTCTTCCCAACCATGTATTTTTTTAAATATTATTTACCATTACTTAATGCCTCTATATTTATTGAGACACTTTGTAATGCCTCTATCAAAACTGTCACTATATTTAATAGAGACGATTTGCATAGTGCCTCTATTTTCATAGAGTCAATGCATGGCAAGACACTTATACGGCATTTTAAAAAATGTATCTACACTTGTCTAGAGACATGATAACAATGTCTCTACTATATTAAAAATATGCCTCTACAAGTCAAATGTCTTGTAGTGCTACGTTAAAACCAACGCCCGGATCATCCCACGAGGTTTTGATCGGGAACCACCGTAGCCCTCCTACTTTAATCCACGCAAGCACGTACTCCGTACTCCACGCAACTTCCCCACCCCACCCGGCTCGCACGCACCCACTTCACCTCCCCCTTCCTCTCTCACTCCTAGGGATGGCAGCGGGGAAATTTTCTGCAGGTTTTGATGTCTCGTCCCCGTCCTCGACAGTAAAATTTTCTCCCCATCCCCGCTCGTGGAGCAAAACTTCAATCCCATCCCGTCCCCGTGCGGGTAACGGGCACCCGCGGGATCCCCACCAAGCCGCTGTCGTTGCCTTGCCTCGCGCCGAGCTACCGCCACGCCGTGCTTGCGCATCGCCTCCGGCCACCGCCGCGTGTGCGCACCACGAAGCTGTCGTCGCGTCGCGCTTGCGCATAGTCGCTGACCGCCGCGCGTGTGCCACGAAGATGTCGCCGCGCCGCTGGCCGCCGCGTTCGCGCGCTAGCGCCAATGTGCCACGAAGCTGCCGTCGTGCCGTGCCGCGCTTGCGCATCGACACCAGCTGCGACGCCAACTATGTGCGCTGCCGAGATGCCAAGCTGCCGTAGTCGAGCGCACTTGCGTTTCGCTCGACATGTGCTTGATGCTTCAATCTGCTGCTTGGCTCCTCTTGCTGCACTTGATTGGTGCTTCAATCTGCCAAACACAAGCACAGAGAAGAAAGAGAATGCATGTGTGGCGGCTGGCTGGGGATGTGGTGAGGATTAGGTTTAGGAAGTGGATTGTTTGGGAGCTCATGTTGATTGGGTTTGATGGACCTATATTGATGCAGCCCATTTATGTTAGCGGGTGTGCGGGTAAACGGGATGAGGGATGCGTTCTCATGCCCACACCCGCATACATCATACCTGTGAGGTAAAATTTTGACCCATCCCCGGACAAGGGCAACGCGACGGCTGCTAGCGACGGCTGCTACTTTTGTTCTCGGCCTTGGCAGCTGGCCTTCGGTCAAGCTCCAGCCAAACGGACTCCGAAGATAGTAAGATTGATATTTCCAAGTTTCATTGGGTTATAGTACTAAGCATATTTTCTTCTTTTCAGGATGTATTCCTCAAGGAGTAACCATTGGTCCGAAAACAAAGTGATATATATATTAGCCCTACGAGGGGTATAAATTTGATGTTCAACTGGGTTGACCTATTTCATTATCTGTTTTTGTAGCTGTGCATAACTAGACATAAGTATGTAGTTTTACATGTTTTTTTATTTACGTTGCAACACACGGGCATATTAAATAGATTGAGGCCTCCTTACTCTGATGTATTTTGGGATATGGTGAAGCTTCTATGATCCATTCGCATTTTGTTTTATTATAGGCTGACTGTTAGATTCAACCATATTGGTAATACAGTTAGTTTTTTTCTTGTTCAGATGTGTTTCCACAACGGCAATGTGATCGCTTCCCCATTTCTGTTAAGTAACTGGAATAGCCTGTAATGAGCGCTGCAGTATAATTGTTCATTATTTCTTTTTAATTTTCACTAATTCATGATACATATGTATTTTGTGGTTGTCACCGTGGCGTTAGCACGGGCATTCTACTAGTAGAAGTAAAATGACATTAATTAAGATGAAAGAATTATATTTAATAGTTTTAAAAATAAGTACAAACATTTAATCATGTAAACGGATAAGTTAACTAGTTAGTATAAAGCAATCAAGTCGTTGACTTTAATTTGTTTTTGAGAAAAAAATCATTAATTTTAATTAGTTTTGTTTTGCGCCATACTTGTTATCGGACGGACTGAGGCAAAGTCCGGTCCAACCCATCTGAATTTCTTTGAAGCTTATTTCACACCATTTTTGTGCTTTTGTGTCTAGGAGTTTGGGAGACAATTGATCAATTGCAAATTCACATTTTCAGTGCATAAAACTAAGGAGCGAGAATGCATCAATTGTATGATACTACTCCATCGTGTCGTTGTTCATGGCTCACGCCAGTGTCATGACTTGTTCACTTGGCGATGGGTTCTTGATGCTTATTTGAGATAGCTAGATGGATGCCAAAAGGCGTTCTCTATTCGAAATGAACTAGGAGTTAGCAGCTAAAAAAAACTTCTCTGAAATAATTATTTGTCATGATTCTATAATTCATTCTAAAGAATCACTTTCAGTCACAAAATCACTTCTCCCTAGAGAATCAGATTCTCTTAGAGAATCAGATTCTCTTAGAGAATCAGATTCTCTTAGAGAATCACTTCTCCCTAGAGAATCAGCTTTTCTCAGAGAATCACTTTCAGTCACAGAACCGCTTCTACGAGAGAATCACTTTCTGCGAAACTCTACCAAATAGGTTAAGCTTGGTAGTTATTGACTGCGGCTTTCTGAGCACATCGTCCAAGAATATGAAAAATGTTGTCCTCCTCCTCAGAGAATCACTTTCGATCATAGAACCCCTTCTACGAGAGAATCACTTTTTGAGAAACTCTACCAAATAGGTTAAGGTACTTGGCAGTTCTTGATCGCTGCTTCTTGAGCACATCGTCCAAGAATCTGAAAAATGTTGTCCTCCTCTTCCCTCATTGAGAACAACCCGGCCACTACGCTCCAGGGATGCAATGAAAGTCTTCCTTCCTTCGTGGCAAACTTGCAGGTGAAAGGTTCGCATCTCCTGTGAACCCAATGGGCGCACTCTTGGTGTCCAATTGTGTTCTTTCTAGTGATGGCAGCGCAAGGCATATTTTTAAGTTCATTTTCTTCTTCGAATCATGTTCTGCATTAGAGAAGGTCCGTTTGTCTAGGTTTGCATACAACTACATTGATTTTAGTAGAGGGTGCTTTATATGCACGTGGTTCCAAATTAATGCCGGATACGAAGGATTTAGATGTTCCCTCTGTAGTCTGTAAAAGAAATCTCTTCTTACCATGCCACTAGCTTATAAACCAAATATATGCATTTCGATTAATATCGTATTCTATTGTTTGACTATTCCTAAAATATACACTAAGAGATTTTTTTTTCTCGAACGCGCAGGAGAGTTGCGTGTCTTTTTATTAAGAAGAGAGCCGAACACAAAAGGCCAATTATACCCTGGTTGGGTTTTACATCAGGTTACACTCTCGCCTTGCTAAGAAGTTCAACAACCTAAATCCCTGACTGTGTACATCAAGACGAAGGCAGCTGCAAAGTGCGCCCTAATCGCTTTGCCCCGGCCGGGGCCCAGACTTGCGCCTCCTGCTTCACTTCTTGAAGCACTAGTATAGGCCACAGTACACATCAATCCCTCTTGACCTACAGCCAATTGCAGCTTGATATTACCCACGAACATAACTTCTGGCTCCAACTTGCTCGTGCACGCGCCGTGTTCCAAATCGACCAATCCACCGATCAATCCATGTAAAACATATTCCGTTGAGGATGGATATGTTTTACATGGACTTGTTCGTGGTGGAAGAAAGATCAGTATTTGTGCCACCGTGAAATTTTGCCGGTTTGTTTGTTGAAGTTGGTGCTCTAGGATGCGTGGTGTCGTGGATTTTGCCGTTACAGACTCGTTTGGCGCAACAATGAAGACATTGTTGAGTGCAGTGCTTGTCCATTCATCAGGTGTGTTCTGCCCGAGTGTGGAAGTCGTTACACAACGTATGTTTGTGTTGGCAGTACTACTATCCTTCCATGGCACGTGACATCATTAGAATCAATAAAAACCAGGCATAATCTGTTCTTCTCCAGGCACGCTATAATAACAGTTTCCTCATTTGAACAACAAGTTGGGATATATTTATTATTATTATTTTTGGAACAAGTTGGGTGTAACCGGATGGTTTCAGTCATTCAGTGTAAAATTACTTACTGAATAACATCAGGCCTGAGAGTTAACCCTTCCTGTAAAATTACAATTCATACCT
>JAUNZO010003888.1:0-27272 GCA_031894775.1 Chloris gayana | reverse complement strand
GGGAAAAATTTAGTGCAAATGGATATTTCAGTGCAAAGGTGCAAATGGCCACCCGTGGCCGTTCAATCGCGATCTGACGTCCTGGAAATTAGCCGTGCCTTCCTCCTTATCCCACTTAACACATTTGTAGAAAAGTCCTTCAAGAAACTACGCTGCAATAGAAAACTCCCTCCACTCATCCTCACCTCGATCTGTCTTCGTTTCTTCTCCAGAAAAACAAGAGGCAAGCAGTGGCTATCAATCTAGACGCTCGACGGCGGTGGCTAGGGTGTCTCCTTGTGCTTACCGGCGCTGCCAGTTCAGCTTGGGTCCGGCCTCAACTCCGGCGAAATCCTGTAGCACTTCCGAGGTGGGGCTTGCCGGTCCGCTGATCCCCATTCATCTCCCTACATCTCTCTACTGGTGATTTCAAGATTGGAGTTGTATAAAGAAGCTGGAATGTGAAGCTCGTCCAATCCATACATGAAGCATGGCCTGCAGCTGAGCTTGTGGGTATTATTCCATTGAATTTTCAGATATTTCGCCACAAGGCCAACTCAGGAATATGGTCCATGAAAAAGCACAGAAACCTACTTACTGAATAAACTGAGAATTTATAGTTTTGCTGCCAAAGAAAGCAAGAGCGCTTCGTACTATTATGATGTGTTGGTGTCTGAACGAAACAGAAGGCCAAATGTGATCTGCTAACTTGGATGTGACCAAGCTACATTAATGAAAGTAGCTTCTTTTCTTTCTTTGCATGGTCTTTCAGACCGAAGTAAGCAATTGAGAAAGTCATGCGATGCTTTTCAACTGAAACAGGAGATGTCCTTTTTCTTGTTTATTTCTGAGGAAGTGTTGAACAACAATATAGTATTTCATTGTCACAGATGAGAGGTTGAGCCACCCACGTAAACAGAGGATGAGTATTTTCAGAGAGCTGAATCATGTAGCAAGACATTGATGTACTAATAAAAATTAAAAATTCAGAGTATCCAACTTGTCTCTGAAATAACTTGTTCATAATAGATTATGCCCTTGTGATTAACTGGTGAAAAAATAAAACAAATCCAAAGAAAAAACATTCAAGTTTCCTGACATAAAGGAGTACATTATTCTGAAATATATCAAAAGTTCAAGCATTTGGATGCATTGACTAGGAAATAGACACAGATTCCATCCTTCTGCTGCCACGCAACACCAATGAAGGAATATGGACTATGATGTCCTTCAATGTGCCATCAGCTAGCAAGCACCAATGTAACCTGTTCAAACAAAAATCTATTATGAGATACAAATCTCTATAAGATAATAATAATTCACAAAAAATACTAACATATACCTGCATCATCAGAGAGTTGTGTTCTTTTTTGGGCAGTTTCTCTTATCATGTAGAACTAGCTCCTTGCATGAACCACACAAGCGTGGAATCCTCTCATTTTTCTTTTTCTTGGCCTCCTCCTTTTTCTTGTCCCCACCACCCTTCTCAAAGTGTCCTCTAATTCTCTTGACACTGCCCCTGGAGCGCACATCACTTGGTGGAAATATATTAATTTCAGGAGGGATATCACAGCCAATGAAATTTTCAACTTCCTGTACTCTGCTTTTTTTATTATTTGGAAGCTCTTGCTTTACTTCAGCCAAAAACTTTTGAAATTTACTTCTAACAATGTTCATGACGTCCATGGAACTTCCAGCCTGCTGAAGGATGCCTTCCATATCCTTTCTCATCTCCGATGCCACTTTTTTAACTTCTGTATCCATAGAATTTCTTCCCTTTTCCTCTAGCAAATTTCCAGCTGCATCATATACGGTTTCCCTCTTACAATGTTTTGTCCACCTTTTGAGAATGTAGTGATTAGGTAGCTCGTTCAGTTTTGTGCTACGCAGTACATATATGATATGGCGGCAAGGAATTCCGTGGGTCTGAAATAGCATACAAGAGCACATGCCAATCATGGTGGACATATCTAAACTAACTTCTCTTACCTTTGGACTGTCATCAATTATGGAGCATATTTTAAAATTATCCTCTTGCTTCATGCTGTCAACAATACAACTATCCCTTGCAGCCAACACCTCCTTCTGAAATTCTAAAAATATTTTATATGTGAGCACTTCACTTCCATGCTTTTCCATCGGCCATCCAGTCTTCAATATAGGATCTGAATGGATACTGGCATTGTCCTCTATCAACTCCAATTCTCGTTGCTCCTCAACTGCAGTGTCAAATCGGACCCAAAACTCGACCAAAGATTGCTTGAAGCCAATGAAGCATTTGAAAAAGGAGTTAGCACTCTCTGATCTTGAAGTCGTTCTAAGAATTCCAGACAAGGATATCTCTCTAAAGTAAACTGGTACCCAAGATGCACGAATATCATATCGGTTAGCTAGCCATTCATTACCTGTCAATCCAAAATCTTTAATAATACTATCCCATTCTAGTTCAAACTCCACTGCTGTTTCAGAGTTGTATACACAATGATTCACACGCTTATAAAAATCTTTGTTTTCCCTGACAGGTGAACCAGAAAGCTTGTTTGGTAACTTTGTCAAAATATGCCACATGCATAATCTATGCATGCTATCTGGAAAAATCTTGGAGATGGCGGCCTTCATACTAGCATCTTCATCAGTTATGATAAGTTTCGGTGCAATACCCCCATTGCTTTCAGGAATGTATTGAATAACCATACATAAGATTCTATCCTCTCATCAGAAATCAATGCAGCCCCTAATAATACACAACTTCCATGGTGGTTAACTCCCGTGAATGGTGTAAACTTCATGTTGTACTCATTGGTATTATATGTTGCATCAAAAGAGAGCATATCACCAAAATGTGCATAATTCTTTCTACAAGTAGTATCTGCCCAAAATACATTGACTAGTTTACCATCATCATCAACAACGTAGTCAAAGTAAAACCCAGAATTGATGGAGTTCTTTTTGGCAAGATTGTCAACAAACATTTGTGCATCCCGAGCCTTTATAATAGTTCCCAGGTTACCATGATAATTCTGCAGATCTTGCTTTGTGCACCCCACATTTGGAAAGCCCCCGCATTAACACGCAAATATCTATAAGCCAAGGAGGTTCCAAGGCTAGCTTTATGGCAATCAAATAGAGCAGTCTTAACTTTCTCAATTACTTGTCTGTTTGACCGTAACAAATGTCGGGATCTAGGTGAGACAAGTACATGTACATGGGCAGGTTGGAATATCTCAACTCTGAATCTGTTCTCAGGAGTACGCTTCAAAGCAATCATGGCCTCACAACCACACCGGGTTTGTTTCCGCACATATGTTTTCCTCTTCTTCTTGTTACCCAACTTATTTGGTGGCAACACCTTTTTCTTACCTTTAACTCGAAAACCTTCTCTACAGCAATAGAATCGCTTCCACGTAACTTCACCATTAACCATTGTATTTTGCCCAATGCGAACTGAAAACCCACCTTCATGAGCATAGTCTTTGTAAAACTTTTCAGCTGTATCCAAATCAACGAACTCCATTCCCACAGCTGGAACGAAGTGCTCGGCAACTTCCGGTATACATGTTAACCCCTGCAATATTTCAGCATACTTCTCATTACCATCTACTAAATTGTGAAATATGTAGTCCTATTTAATATTATGAAAGTGGTACTCACAAATGGCGAAAATATGTGCTTTCGTGGAGTGTGGCAAATGTCATCTTCCTTGTAGGAGAGAGATTTGCTTTCAAACACCAAAGGGAACTGAGGTGCTGGAAAAGCATTTGGCAAGCTGTGGGTACCTTCCAATGATGCCAGTAATGCTGCAACCATGCCATTTGTAATTAATGACGTAGCTCATACAAGCAAATTAGAATATAATCAAGTGACTACCCCTCACGTAGGGCTGAAACAACTGATAAGTCCGATACATATTTTACCTGTAGATTCAGTTGAGGCCTTCAAGTAAGGTGTAGACAACATTGTTGGTGTTGTGATCTCAGGTGCAGCAGGTACAAACGGCATGGGCGATAACAGAGCTGGTGCAACAGACGTAGAGACAGAACAATTTGTAGAAGACGTGATCACATGTGACATTGGTTCAGATTCCTTTGACATGGACGCAGGCATGGATGATGATGTGGCCGCAGATGGCATTGATGAGGACGCAGACGCGAGCATGGACGGTTTATTCACCAGCGGCATTGGCGAGGACACACACAGGGATGGGGCTCCTCCGACGCTTGCAGAACAGGTGATATTGGCTCCTTGATCTCCTCCACCATATCCAGCATCCTCATCCCCCTCACCCATTCTTGCCGCCGTATATGGCAGCTGCCTCCGATCGGTTTTCACGAGAAGCAGATAAGAGATCGTGGAGCCAGGAGGAGATGAAGTAAGTTTTCTCTTGAAAAGTATTTCTTGTAGGGGGTTTATGTAAGATCGCTAAGTGGGATTAGGAGGAAGGCACGGCTGATTTCCAGGACGTCAGATCGCGATTCAACGGCCACGAGTAGCCATTTGCACCTTTGCACTGAAATACCTATTTGCACTAAATTTTTCCCCAAGACACAGATGACACGTCAGCGCTCTTAGTGGAAACAGGAAAGCTGCATCTTGCCGTTTGGTGACTCGCTTGCCGACGAAGCAAATCCAGCCGTTTCCTCTGGGGGAAGGGCGAAAAGAGTTCCTCTGTAGCTGCCGCTGTCAATCATCGTCGCCGTTGTCATCGAGAGCTCAAAATTTCCTCTTGCTCTTGTGACTCGTGAGTTGCGCGCCCGCCTCCGTCGTCATCGAGAGTTCAGAGCTTCATCAGCATCGCAGCTAGACCCTTCCCCTTACCCTCGCTCTGTTCCCGCGGCCGGCCGATCGATGGAGTTCGCCCGCCGAGGCCCAGCCGCCGACGAGGGCGTCGTTGAAGAAGGCCGCCGCTTCCTCGACCCTTCTCCGCCGCTGCATGGTACGCGCTTCCCTACCTTATGCCACCACCGTTCTATCTCTGCGCTCTACTTTTTTCGGTCACAGCAGAAAGAGCAAGGATTATTTGGGGTTCAGTTTCGTTCAGATGCAATCGATACGTACTAGTGACCCGACCATCGGAACCTGAGGTATATCTTCCCTCTTCTTTCGGGAAGTAGAATCCCAATTTCCATCCTGGAAATTTCTGCTAGCAAGGTACAATTATAATGTGTAGTAAGCAGTTCAAGGTGTCAAGGACTAATTTAGTAGACATGACAATATAGAAGATTCCCCTTCGCAGCATGATAATTGATAAGCCAGGCCAGCTGCTAAGCATCCTTAGCTAATCCCCTATCAACACAACTTGTGTTCATAATAGCAATTTGGTTGTCTGTCTTTGACTAGTCTTTTTGTTGACACCAGCATTATTAAAGTTAGCCGTGTGACTAATGAAGCAAGGTCATCAATATTATTTACATATTTATTTTATTTTTTCTTTGACTAGTCTTTTTGTTGACACCAACATTATTAAAGTTAGTCATGTGACTAATGAAGCAAGGGCGTCAATATTAATTACATATTTATTTTATTTTTGAAGTTGCTGATCACGTTGATCTTGGCCTGCTACTTATGCCTACCATCAAAATTCTGTTATGTTGGCGCAGGAGACGCAATGCTGGTTATTAGGGACGCGCTGTTGTTGCAGCTCCAGCAGGATCGCCTTCGTCAGGAGATCATTGTGGCCGAGCTAACCAAAATTGATCGTGCCATAGACCCGAGCTCCACTTCATCTCACGGTGCTGTTGCTGGCAATGTGAAGTGGACTGAGCCGCATTCCTTCTCTTTCAGTGAAAAGTTCATGCCACATCGTAGATGGCCACTCAGTCCAGAACATTGGGCCTATTTGAATTGCCACTATGATCTGAAGGAGGGAGCAATGCACAGAGGTCCTGATTCAAGGACTGTGAAGTCTGCCATGGAAGATCGTGTCGGTA
Organism: Chloris gayana; assembly: GCA_031894775.1. Taxonomy (NCBI): domain Eukaryota; kingdom Viridiplantae; phylum Streptophyta; class Magnoliopsida; order Poales; family Poaceae; genus Chloris; species Chloris gayana. The sequence goes on along the minus strand of JAUNZO010003888.1, from coordinate 21,366 downwards.
AATGCTCAAGATCGTGTTGTACTGGTAAGGAGTGCGAGGGGAAGGCAACACCAAATGAGCAGAGAGTACAAGAATATAATAAGGTGAGCATTGGTATGCTTGTTTTTCATCATCGTTACCGGTTTCTCCCTAGAATTTGTTTTTTTCGGAGTACTTCACAATGTTGGTAGGGCACAGTTTCCTGAAAGCTTTCGGAGTACTTCATAACGTTACCAATACGGAGCTTTTATATTTATAGGAACGTTAACTTGCCTGGTTTCAGAATTTTACTCGGTGGTGTTGTAAATGCATTTACTTATCAGCATTATTCATCATTTAAGTAATCAATTGTCTAATCAAACTAGGGGTCAAAACAGAATATGCAGCACAAGGAGCCGTCAAATTTTGTGAAATGGGAACTAACAGGAATAACTATGCCAGTTAAGAAACCAAAGTCACCCCAGATATGGTGTTGCACCATCTGTGATGTACTTGCATACAGTGAACGTCAGTTACAAGAGCATTGTGCTGGGAGGAAGCACCGGTCAAATGTGGCCAAAATGGAATCAAGAAACAAGACCATTAGTCAGAAGGTGGAATCGACAGCTGAATCTTCTTTGTGTGCAGGCCAGAAAACATGCGCAATAAATTGGAGCTGCGGCACATGTCAAGCAACTGGTACCAGCGAAGCTGATCTCAAGGAGCATCTCAATAGCAGTGTACACCAGCTGAAAACTGAAGAACAATGCAAGGAAGGCGATGGCACAGCAGAGTTCACTGAACCGCAGGAAACGATATCCCTCCAGAGAAATGTCCCGCAACATGCAGAAAAGCAACCTCCAATAAGTAGTTGCAGCATTTGTCTAGCTAACTGTACTAAGGAATCAGAGTTGGAGAGCCTCCTTTCAGCAAAGATTCTGCATGAAATAAACAACATGTTGAGAAATTCTGAGTCATGGGGAACCAAGTTGCCTGCAAATAGTGTGCCAGAACATGCAGAGCAGGCTTCTGATTGTAGCATTTGTCAAGCTAATTGTGATCACGAAACAAATTTGGTGGACCATCTTGAACGCAAGATACACCAACTGAAAACTCAGTCCCTACACGAAGAAGCCAAGAAAACAGAAAATAATTCACCACTAATTGACAAGAACCAATCTGCCTCGGAATGGGATTGTAGTGTCTGTGAAGCAAAATGTTACACTGAATCTCAATTGGAGCATCACTGCAGAGGCAAAAAGCACCGGAAGAAGATAGAAACTCTACAGGGAGAAGGCACGGATGCAAAATTGGGCGCCCTGATGATGGAGAGTAAAGTACTTTCAGATGGTTCTGACAGTATATGTGCGACTACAGACAAGGTGGAAGAGCAGATGACACCATGTGTTTGCAATATGTGTAATTTGCTTTGCAGCAGCGAGAATATTCATGCGGACCATCGTACTGGGGAGCAGCACTTGGAGAAACAAAAGTTGTTGAATTTTTGTGAAGTCTGCGATTTGCAGTGCAGTAGCGAGAAAATGCTCATGCACCATTGTACGGGAAAGAAGCACCTGAAAAAGCTCAATGCAAAAAAATGAATGCAGTTGTGGCTGAGGGCTGTCATAGGGTATGCTGTAGAGCAAGACACGGAACTGCTGTCGACATTGATGCTGAGCATCCTCCAGGTCAAGTGCACTGATGCAAGGACTTGCAGACTTTCATGATCAGAATCGTGGATAAGCAGCACCATATGAGGTCCTGCGCGTGGATTGCAAGAGCTACACACCTACAGTGAAGACGTGTAGCTGAAAATGTTTGTTTGGTTTTGTCAGCATACTCCCGAAGTAGTAGCTTTTGTTCTTATGTTAGGATGGAAGAGAGAATTAGTTGTATCTCATCTAAATATGAGCAAGAGAAAGAATGTTTTGATACAAGTGAAAGTAGTTTCTAGTTAGAGAAACTAGGAGCCGTTTATTTATAACAAATATAGTACCCGTCTGCAGTATGAACAGTTATGTATCGGAATTTCAGCTTTGAAATCCGCCATTTCAAATGCTTCCATCGAAACCAGACTCGCACCTGCTGAAATAATCGCGGTCTGCACCGATGCTCCCGGAAGAAGGTTAGTATTGCGGAATTTGATAGCTTTGTAAAACACCAATCTCAGAATGCCTCATTGCTATGATCTTGCTGGAATATTATTTGAACTATTATAACAACTTGTAGCTTAGGAATAGAAACAGTCTTAAACAACCGAGCAGCAATTTAGATGACCTGTTTTCATTCATGGAGGGGATTCTATCACAAACCTGCTTTCAGTGAAACAGCTGGATCCACTGTATCCTGGCCTTGATGTATTCCTATTCTGTTTTCAATCCTATGCCCCCGAACGAGCCCTAACTTGAATTGTAACGGTCAGTCCACGGGAAGGACGCGGCGAAGATGAGGCGTCGCAAATGGGATTGGCTGCCGTCGATTTCTAGGCTTCCGTGTTTGCGTGGGAACGAGCCGACGGGAAGGTGCGCAGTCGCGCCTGGAACGAGGCACCGCGGAACGGGAAGACACGAAGAGGACGAGTCGTCGCTCAATGGGCGTTCACGATGACGCCTTTAAATTCAAGCATCCCTTTTCCACCGAGAATGCAAAACCAGTGTTCCGTTCCCTCGCACTTCTCCTCGCCGGACCCGATGGAGTTCGCCGGCCTTGGCCCAGCAGCAGCCGACGATTGTCAAAGCTTCGCCGACCCTCCGCCGCACGGTGCGTCCGTTTGCACTGTGGGAAAGAACAGAGGGAAAGGCATTGATGTTCTGCTTTCGCATTCCGTTCAGATACGAACAATTCCGGTGTTTGCATTCATGCCTAGGATCCTCGAACGTGCATTTTGCATTTTTCTTTGCTGTTACATGGATGTTGTGTTCTTCTCCGCTGAATGTCTGGATATCCTCCTTTGCTTGTGCAGGGGACGCGATGCAGGTGATCCGGGACGCGCTGTTGTCGCAGCTCCAGAAGGATCGCCTTCGCCAGGAGATCATCGTGGCCGAGCTTGCCAAGATCGAGCGCGCCATGGCCCTGCGCTCCGCCGGTTCCCATCATGCCGCCGCCTCTTCCTCTGCCAGTCCTGAACGTGCTACCCCGGCGGCGGTGCACTTCACCTTGGATCAGCAGTTCGTGCCGCGCGGAAGAGAGACGGTCAGTCCTGAACGTCCAGTCGCCGTCAACGAGGTCCGTGATCTGAAGAAACAAGATGGAGTGCACGGTGGCGTACGAATTAAGTCTGAGAAGCCTGATATGGAAGATTATCTTTTGCGTGAATGCTCGAAAACTTCCGCTGGTAACTGTAAGGTTGCAGGTCAGGAGAACGCAGCAAGTGATGAGTGCAAACAAGAACCCAGTGAGGTGAGCAGCTAACCATTCTACTATTTCCTTTAACGTTCGTCTCACATTTCACATGTCAATGTCGTGATCAAACCGTGCCCAGCAGTTTTACTTGGCTTGCTCTCGCAATCAACTCAGTTATTACTTAATCTCTGACCAAACTGCATGTCAAACAACCAGGCCGTGCTGCCGAAGAAGCCTACCATGAAAGATGTTCTTCTCGGTGCATGCTTGAAAACTTCCGGTAGCGGCAGTGACGGTAAAGCTGCATGCCAGGAAAATGCAGCAAGTGATAAATACAAACAAGAATCCGATGAGGTGAGCAGCTAACCATTGTCTTGCCTTATGTTCTGCTACTGATGTCATCAATTTTGAAGAGCAATTCTACCTGGCCTGATTTCACCTGAGTTAATACTAACCAAATTGCTTGGCCATACAGCCCAAGAAAGCACCACCTGCACCAGCGAAAAAATGGAGTTGTGGCATCTGCCGTGTGCAAGCGACCAGCGAGGGCGACCTGCTGCAGCATTTTGCAGGACAGAAGCACCGAGTGAATGTCATTGCCCTGGAGACAATAGCGAGAGCTGAGAAGGCAAGAAAAGCAAGGCAGTACGCAGGGAAGCCAGGTCCAGCATGGGTCTGCAAGTTCTGCCCAGCAAACTGCACTGGCAAGCCAGTCTTGGAGAGCCACCTTCAAGGCAAGAAGCACCATGCAAAGATCCAAGCTCTTCTGGAAGGATGCGAGAGCTTGACACAGGATCTTGCGTCGCGGGAAGCAGATTCAGAGACAAACACGGTGGAACAGGATGAAGGTAAGCCAGATTTAGTATCGTTTTGCTGCATCTGCCAAGTGAAGTGCACGAATCCATCAGTCAGGGAGAACCATGTTCGAGGCAAGAAACACCAGATGAATCTCAAAGCTCTACAAATAGAAGCCAAGCGACTGGGAATCATTCCGGCAAAAGTCGTCAAGAAGCACCAAGCACCTCTGGAACTAGACTGCACTATCTGCCAGGCCAAATGTAACTCTGAATCTCAGTTCCATGATCACTGCAGAAGCATGGGGCACCGGCAGAAAATAGAGGCTATGCAGAGGGAAGGCACCAATGTCCATTCGAGTGGCCTGGAGACAGGGAACAAATTATCAACCGATGGTTCTAGCAGTAATGGTGTAAGCTTGGAGGGGAGATTGAGAAGGCATTATATTTTTGCAAGCTCTGCAATTTGCAGTGCAACAGCAAGAACACGCTTGCAGAACATCGTCAGGGAAAGAAACACTTGGAGAAGGTGGAGAAACGGCTGTCATCAAGTTTTTGCGATGTCTGTAATTTGCAGTGCAACAGTGTGAAAATGCTTGCTCACCATCGTACTGGGAGTAAGCATCAGGCAAATCTCTGTGGCTGCTGACTGGGAACGTTGTTTCATCCTCGTTGACTCTTGGGGATTGGTCAAAATTGTCTTGTCATATACCAGGCATAGCCTATTCTATGCAATATGACTATTTATTCAGTAAAATATATTAGTATCGCTTTTAGTTGCATGTCAGCATGAGTAATGACATTTCGGTTTCTTACGTTTTCACGTGATGTTGGTATCCTGATCCCATATGGTTTTTAAATTCTTTCACCTCCTTTCTAGCTTTCTAGCTATTTTGCTTGCGGCAACCAAAATTTAAAATTCTATACAATCCTCCAAACATGAAAACAACAGAAAACTAGTCCATTCTACCACATTGCATAAAAGAAAAAAAAGGTATGCATGCCATATAGCCTAACACACCATTCATTCTAGCAACAAACGCCTATTACAAAAGAACGCTACAGTCAACATTTGCTTTTACAGCTTAGTGCAGACGGAATCCCTTTCTATCTCGTCATATAATCAAATTTTTACTTATGTTTTATCTGTCTCGTCGCATCACAAACAAAAAAAAAAAAGGAAGCGAGATGTGACCGTGAAGAAATTTGCCAGAGTGAGGGGTCACATTCCTTTGGTACAATCTTTGCCAGGTGAGGTGCACCCATGGCAAGTCCCGGTGGTTGTAGAATTTGTCCAAGAATTTCAGAAGCAGAGAAGTGTTTTGCCACGTTCTGGGGTAGATTTCACTATGAAGCTTGTGCACTTAATCAGTTAATCTGACTTTATTCCGGAGCCAGTTCAGCTGTGGGAACTGAAAATATATTAACGTCTGAAAAATCAAGTCGTACTTAAGGATTCCCGGAATAGGATATAGTCGGCAGAGTGGGAACTGAAAGGCCATCGCTTGCCCACTAAGCAAACCTCAAAGGCGAAAAAGAGGGATGACTATTCTTTAGCTGCCGCTTTCGATCATCAAATCATCTGCAGCAACGAAAAGCATAAAAGCCTCTCACCTCAGACTTTCCTCCCATGTCCATTTGCTTTTGCAATTTTTATTTTCGCCGCCGGAACAGCAAAACCTGTTCCTCCGATCTGTCCCCCGCTGCTCCGATCCCCCGCCTGCCAAACGATGGATTTCGCTCGCCGCAGCTCAGCTACCTCTGCTGCTGACGTCGTTTGCGATGGCCGTAGCTTCCCCGACCCTCCATCGTCGTCGCTGCCGCCGCATGGTACGTAACGCGACTCCAGCTTCCACTTTCATTTTCACCTACCTCTACCTGCGCGCAACTTGAATAACACATTAGATTAATTTTGATCTTACCTTCTTCTGTTTTTATTTGCTTATACCATGTTTCGAGCTGACCGTCTGAAAATTCACGCTGCCTGTGCAGGGGACTCGATGCAGGTGATCCGGGACGCGCTGCTGTCGCAGCTCCAGAAGGATCGCCTGCGCCAGGAGATCATCGTGGCTGAGCTTGCCAAGATAGAGCGCGCCATGGCCCTACGCTCTGCGGCCGCCGATGCCGAAAGCGCTAGCCCGGCGCCCTTCGACTTCCATGAACAACATGCCACAGGAGCGGTCGGTCCCGAAAGTCACGTCGGCGTGGACAAGGCAAACGATCGGAAGAAGGAGGACGGAGTGCGCCGGCGTAAAGGCAAACGATCCAAGGAACGCCATGTCAAGGACGATGGCCTCGATAGTGAATCCTCGAAAGCTTCCTTCAGTACCTGTAAAGCGGCAGGTGACGATGAGAGCGAACCCCAAGAAACCAGTGAAGTAAGAAGGCGCATACCTACCATGCAATATGTTTCCATTTAGTTTTGCCTCATACTACAAAATGTAAACATTGGAAAAAGTCAAAATTCTTAAACTCTGACTAAGAAATCAACAAAAATAATTATCTGTAAAATACTTAAGTTTGCAATTAGTAGTTGGATTCACAATGAACCTACTGATAGCATCGTTATACATGGTCATGCATCATAAATTATTTTCTATCAATATTATAGCCAGATTTAAGAAAATTTGAGTTTGATCAAACTAAAAGACGTTTATCTTTTAGAATGAACGGAGTATTTGTTGTTTAGAATTCTAGATCTTCAGGGTACTTTTGCTCTGGTTCCACATAACCAAGCTGCAAAGAATTTAGCATTGATTTAGCTTAATCAAACAGGCTAAGAAGTCGCCTTCTAAGAAATGGAGTTGCGCCATCTGCCATGTGGAAGCAACAGGCGCGGGCAACTTGTTGCAGCATTTTTCAGGGCAGAAGCATCGGGCCAACGTCAATGCTTTGAAGGCAGAAGCAGAAAAATCACGGAAGGCAAAGCAAGGTGCAGAGCCCCCATGCCCACCATGGACGTGCAGGTTTTGCCAAGCAAAGTGCACTGCAGAATCTGACTTGGAGAACCACCTCAAAGGTAAGAAACACCGTGCAAAGATCCAAGCCCTGCTGGAAGAATGCGAGAGCATGGCAAGGGATTCTGTGTCATCCTGGGAAGCGGATTCTCGTTCGAGTATTACATCTCAGGATGAAGAGAAGCCAGCTTCAGAATCCATCTGCAGCATTTGCCAAGTTAAGTGGTATTGCCAATCGGTCTTGGAGGGCCATCTTGGAGGAAAGAAACACACGAAGAATTTCCTGGCCCTGCAACTAGAAGCCAAGCGGCTCGGAATTATTCTACCAAAAATGACCAGGAAACAAGAGACCCAAGAGTGGGATTGCAGTATTTGTCAGGTGAGATGCAACTCTGAATCTCAATTTCAGGATCACTGCGGAAGCACAGGGCACATGCAGGTGGAGAAGGCATTGTATTTTTGCAAGCTCTGCAATTTGCAGTGCAACAGCGCAAAAATGCTCACTCACCATCAAGCTGGGAGAAAGCATCAGGCAAAGGTCCGTAGCAATTGATTGGGGAGGTCGAAAAGGCAAGATGCAGGCGCCATCATCCAGTTTCAGGACCTGCTTCAACTTTCCTCGTTCGAGAAGCGCGACTTCGGCGTTTTGACGGGATATTTATTTGCTATACAATATGATAACTGTTGTAATGCTAGCACAATGTTCCTCAATCTGCTGTAGTTTGTGCTATTTGACATGTAAGTGTCTTCGATGTTTTATGTTTTGCGCCCACTCGCCCTAAATTATACTAATTGTAAAAATGTAACACCCCAAATATGAAATATAGAACACAACCACTTCAAAGTTTATCCGCAGTCCCTTGCAAAAAAAAAAAAGGGGGGGGGGTGTTAAACACACTACAAAACCTAAAATGTAGTGCTTCACACACAAATCACAATCAATAGTAAAACTAGCAAACCTCTTTTTTTATCACTTAAAATATATAGGGCCATCGTGCACAAGAAAAACTCCTACGTATCATAAATTACACATACTTTTTACTCGCAATTTACTTCATTAACTACCAACGTGTAGCATGATCAAGATGTCAAAGGCACTTCCATAAGTGAAGTATGATCAGCAAACGCTCAAGCTCATTGCTTCCCACCGACAACTGGATTTGCCCGGCCTGCCTTGTCAGTTTGTATGTGGCTGCTCAAAGTTGGTCTCCACAAAGAACTCATTTACTTCCTAAGCTAAAAAATCATGCATGAATCAGAAACACAGTTTAAGTTGAACAAAAAAAAAGAGTCCACTTGACACTTGAAAACACCAAGGCAGAACTATAAAAAAGCAGACCTTTAAACGTCCATCAAATTGATCCATCACTAGGAGGCATATTCCAATATGAATAATGAGACAAATTACATGCGCAAAAGAGACTATCAATATAAAATGTGAATAGAATATTAATAGCATCACTATTGACACACCAAAACTTGTCTGGTGGAACTATATGTGTTTATAGAGCCAACATTGTAACATGCACAATATCCTCAATTCCTCATCAAATGTTTCTTTACAAAGAGTAATCAATTATCGAGAAAAACCTCATTTCTAAACTGCATCTACTGAGGGACTAGGCCCGCAAGGCTAAACGGTCTTGCCATGAAATTGTCCTCTTATCGTCACTGGGTGGAGAGTTTCCTGTATTCCTACTACAAACCGAAAATTTGACATCGGCCGTATCTTCGTCCACCCCATCCTGATCAAATTTACCAAGTTTTGAATGACCTTGATGCCCTCGGCGATCAAACCCCTCATCATTCTGCATGCAGATACTTATGAATGTCAGAATTTTAACTAATGGCTTGTGCAGTACAAATTTATTCTAAGTAAGGACTTTCAATGCAAACTGCAGACCATTACAGAATCTTGATTCAAGTCAAGATTTGTGTTTTTGCTGGTTGAAGGCGCTCCGGAACCCACACCATGCTCAGCAAATGCTGAAGCTTCATTGATCCCCACCGGAGATTGGATCGGCCGGTCATCTCCCTTAAGCTTGTAATTTGGCTGCTGTGAGTTGCACTTCACAAGGAACTTGTACTTCCTTCGCAAGAATCTTGCAGAAGCAATTAGTCTCACGGTTAGCTGAGATGTGAAGTAGCTAGCAACTATGCCAGCATGATCAAATAGATGATAGCACGATGAACAAAAGGATGTCATACTTGAGTTCAGTAAGCAGGCGGAGCTTTCTCCGGTTTGCACTGTCTAGTTTCCTCTTCTTTGCCTCCGTCTCCTGCACCGCGTAGTATATCAGATTCAATTGCAGCAAAGTATGTTCACCTGTGGCATTGCATGACCCTAAACTAGAACAGATTCCTTGCCTCTTGACACCGGTTTGTACGGCAAGGGAGGATCAATCAAACAGTAAACAAAAACCATTTATCAACATTGACGGTACGATCAATCTGCTATTTGCAAAACACAACAACAAGACTAGGCATGGGCACTACAGCAGGAAAGGTGAAGCAGGCGCAGCACACTATGACACTACTTAGGCAGGTGAAATCTAAGACAGCCGTGAACATTTGAACTCGAAGTAGTAAGCAATTAGCAACACGAAAGCGCGTTGGGACTAGATTGATGAGCAGCAAAGCTGCAAAGGGAAGGGGAATAATCGGGCGCGCTATTCACCTGACGCAGGTCGTGGTAGTCCCGCCAGAGCGCGAGGAACCTGTCCCCGCCGCCCAATTCCCTCTGCTCCGCGTGGGGCGCGGGGCGCTTCTTGGCTTTGCTCCTCCGCACAAGCAGCGGCTCGCCGCCGCCGCCGTCCATCGCGCCGGCGAGGAGGGTCGAGGGCGCCGGGGACCCGGCCGCTGGGGCGCAGGAGGCCGGGAGGCCGAGGACGACGGCGGCGGCGGCGGGGGCGGGGAGGGTAGGAGGCCAGATCCAGACGGGGAGGAGAGGGGACCGGGTCCGCGTGGTGTCAGGAGGGCAGGGAAGGAGGCGGAGGGTGGTGGTGGTGGTGGTGGGAAGGCGTCTCGTTTCCTTCTCCGCTCCCCAGCAACGTCATCCATCTATCCGGTGCCCTGCATCGCGTCGTCGTGCCGTGGGGCGTGTGCGCGTGGGGGAGGAGAGGAAACAGAGCCGGCTCGGGCTTCTCCGGGAGTCCGGAGAGGCATTGGATTGGTCACCACGGTGCTTCTGGGCTTTGGAATCGGATGGCCAATGGCTTGGAGATGGGTGGGAGCTGGCGACTCGTATCCTGGGGGTTGGGCGGTGGCGTGCGCGCGGGGAACCCATCCATGGTCCGTGGAGAGCTCAGCTGCGGATTCTGGCACATCTGATTGGTGGGGAGCGCTGGTCTTCCACCTTGGTGTCCATGGTCAGCAAAAATGCAAAATTAACCGAAACTCTATCTACGTATAAAGGCTTCATCATGTTTCTGTCTTCTCCGGTTCCCCTGTTTCCCATTACGAATTTCATGGCACACCACTAACCTATATGGACAAAAATGATTTTCTTTTTTAAAAAATAAACCTATCTTGACAAACTCTATAAACATTTGTACTACAAAAAAATACTTGAAAACGAACTCGCCATAGCGGCAATGTAACTTCCATCTGCATGCCACGTACATCCAAGCTGGACGGTAAATTATTATGTTGAATATTACAGGGTATATTTTGACAGGTACTTAGTTGCTTATGTACCTTTTTTTTTACACCAGTAGCTTATGTATCTAGAATAGTAGTAGCTTCTTCGTCGCAAAAAAGAAAAGAATCGTAGTAGCTTCTTTCGGGGAAAAAAAAGAATAGTACCAACTTATCAGTGTACCGCACTATTGCATGGAATGCTTGGGCGATTTGTGAGTATAAAGACTGATAGGCAATGGCATCATAAGACGGCATCTTGTTAAGTTTATTTTGCCTCCGGTCCGGGTAGATCATTTGTCGTGTGAACCTGTTCTGAATCTTGTCCTACCATTGAAATTTGTCATGGGAAACCCACCCTATCAGTAGTCCCGTGCGTTTTTTTTAACACATGAAACTGATTATCTGAAAGTGAGGTGAGGTGAGCTGAAATCGAAGCTATGAAAGCATTTCTCGAACTTTTTCTTTTATGAACTGGCCAAGGAGGAGATGGAGGCATGGACACTGGGCTGGCTTGTTGCGGAGACCTGAGATCGATGTCCGGGCGCGAGCAGCATCTGACGTGAGCTAGGAGGTCGGCAACTCGGCATCACTTGAGCCTCGCTTGTGAAGCTGGGCTAGGCCATAAAACATTCGAGCGGTGGACCACGCACGTAACGGGCCAGAGAAGGCTCTAGAAAAAAACGTAACGGGCCAGAGAAACCCACGACGGCCTCATCAGAAGAGGATGTCTGACAAGGGGGCAGCACCGAAGCAGGAAGCCAGGAATAGCAGCAGCGCTTGATTCGGCCGGTGTGCCCGCCGCAGCCCGCAGGCAAGGCAATCAACGACGCCCCGCTGCGGAGACGGTGGTCAGCGGAGGCCCTTGCTTGTATGGCTTCGTCACCGGGGACGATGCCTTTACTTGTGTGTCAACTAGTAGTTGGATTAGCAATTAAGAGCAACTCCAGCGGTACCCCCGAAATCAGACCCCGATATTCCGATTTCGGAGTCCGCCGAAACATTTCGGTGCCCCACAAGTGACGTGAACTCCAGCAGAGTCCCATTCCAGGCTCCTAAATATCGTCCGACATGTGGGACATACTTGTCATTGAGAGGAGGGAAAGCAACCAAATCTCTATCTCCTTCGTTCGTCTGCCCTCTCGCGCCGTCGGCCGCTCGCACCGCCGCCCGCTAGTGCTCCGCCCAGCTTCTACGCCGGTGCTACCGCGGGCTCGAGCTCCAGCCGGAGGCTGCGGGCGAATCTTGGACAGTGCACGGGCAAGATCGGTTGTAGGCGAAGTGGGCGGGATGTCGCCATTGCTTGATTTCCCTCGGCTTTCCTTGTTCCCCGGGCTCGCCAAGATCCGTCGGGAGGCGGGCGCGATGGAGACAACGGCGGCAGCGCGCGATCGCGAGGAGAGAGCGGGCTGCAGCACGCCGATGGGAGGCGGGCGGCGGCGCGGCGGCGCGCGCGATGGGAGGCGGGCGGGAGGGCGTCAGCGGGAGGGAGGCAACAGCCGGCTCGCGCATCCTCGTGGCGAGCGTCATGGACTCGAAGGCCACGGGCCGGACGGGCCCACCGGCCTGCGGCGGCGACGGCGGCGAGCGCGCGAGCGCCGCGGGCCGGGCCACGCCCACGGGCCTCCTCGGTGTCCTCCTCCTCCACGGTGTACGTCGTGCCCTCCGACGACGACGGCTGCGAGGACGACGACGTCGGCGAACGGTGACGGCTGCTAGGCCCCGTCGCTGCCGGATCTCGAGGCGGGTGTCGCCACGGGCGGCGGGGAGAGCTGCGGCGGCGGCCGAGGAGGCGAGCGCCGGGCGACAGGTGGCAGCGGTGAGCAGGATTCGGTGGCCGACCTCAATGGCGAGCACGGCCGACCGACGACCGTCGACGGCCACCGGCAGGTGGAACTGGCCATCGGGTGCAGAGAGCGAGGAGAAAGAAGAAAGAAGAAAGGGAGAAGAGAGAGAGGGGAAAAGAGAAGAGAATAAAGAAAAGAAAAAATTAAAAAAACATGGGGCCCACGCCAGCTAGAGTTTAGGAGGGAGGACGGGAGGATCCCATTTTCGGGGGGTTGGAGGGGATTTAGGAGGGTAGGCTAGTTTAGGAGTCATATAGGAGGTCTGCTTGGAGTTGATTTTTTGACCAAACTCTTAAAATTTAGGATTGGAGGTCTGTTTGGGGATTGCTGGAGATGCTCTACCACCGGAGGCTGAGAACGGGGACGACGTAGGCCATGCCCGTCCTTGTTGACTGTTGTATGGTTCTCTCTGACGAACGAAGAAGAGAACTTGCACGTACACTTGACGCCTTCTTGGACCATCAAAATCCGAACCTAACTGTCATGGGAGACAATGCATTGAAGGGTGTGGGACAGTAAATTGGAAAATGGCTACCGATCACACAACAGCGAGGACATGGTCGCAGAGCAAGTTGGACGGCGTCAGAGCGAACGACGTATCAGAGCCATCAATTAATGGACGATGTAATTAGGATTGTTGGCCCGCGGAGATATGCGTAGGATTGTTGGGCAAGAGTAGACCCTGTTCAGAGGCGCGTCGCAGCAGATTGCTAGACGGCATCATCGATCGTGGTGGGTCGCACAAGCAGCAGCTTCAGACGACTAGGCGGTCACGCCATGGCCGAGCGAGCTGCGCTGGAACGGACATCCAAACAGACCTTCGGGAGAAGGTCCACCTGGAACCAGCTGGTCAGCGCAGCCAGTATCAATGCCGTTTTCTCTTTACCTGCAAAAGAAGATCGAGCCAAATTTGCTCAAAATGAAAAGGAAAAGGCACCAAAAAGAGGGGATAAGAAGCTCACTGTTGTGCCTTCGCCGTAACAAAGCGAAGCGTCTTTTTAGCTATCCCGACCTTCACCGATGATTCGATGGATCCTCATCAAGCACATGGACGATTCGGCCGCACTTATTATGGTACCTTATGATATCGACGTGAAGCTGCCATCCGTTTGATTTCGACAGAAATATGCCTTGGTTTTTTGTTTCTATATTCTCAAAAGTGTTTTTCTGGACACTATACGGTAGATATTTCATAGTTGACTAGTTGCACACTATTTTTACAGACGAACGGGTGTGTTCGTTTTTTGGGTCTAAACTTTAGAGCTGTCACATCAAAAAGAATCTTACTATTTATGAGTATTAAATAAAATTTAATTATAAAATAAATTATAAAATAAAATTTAATTATAAAATAAATTATGAGTATCAAAAAGAATCTTACTATTAATTAAGCTCATTAGATTCATCTCGAAAATTAGCACCAATCTGTCAATAGGGTTTTGTCATTAAATTGATCGAAATATTCATAAATAGTAAGATTCTCTTTGATGTGGCAATGCTTAAATTTTAGAAGCGCAGGAAACGAACAGGGCCGAAATCCATAACATCTTTTTTTTGAAACGAGGCAATCTCACTTCCATTACATGAACGGAAGTCTACAGAGTTTAAGACTGATCGTCAAGCAGCGTATCACGAACCTCAAAACAATAAGGCACGTCTCCCCGTTCACCCCAGGGACTCAAGAACTATAGCTCTAGAATGTCTTCCTCGTTCTGAAGTCAGGCTTATTACTCGTTGTATGTACTCTTTCAGTAGACATCAATTCACTGACTCTCCCTTATTTCACTTGCCATCACCTAAATGGTCTTTTTATACTTGCATGCATCGGGGAAACATTTGCTCGTGGTGACATTTATATGTTTGATCGACCATTGTTGACCGTTTAAAACCCATTTAGTAGCGCTTAATTCATCGTTTAGGCCCTAAACTACACGCCATATATCTTGCTTAGCTGTTCGTCTAGATTTATATTAGTGCAGACATATGTCTTACTTAGTTATTATGAAGGAAAAAGGAAAACTAATATGGATGTGACTTCCTTTGACAGAGTTGTAAACGCAGTCAAACATTCCACTACGCGTCTGGACCTGTGAGAGAGAAGACGAACTTTTAGAGGATAAACATGGTATGCACTGTAGATGTGACTGTTTCAGTATTTGTTAATAGTAAACATGTGACCAGTGCAGAGCACCAGCAACGTTTTGATGATGCTTATATATCGGCTTCCGGCGAGACCCTGATGAGATTTTTTTTCCCCGCTAGGACAAATCGCCGCTTATGGCGGCACCAACAATCAAGTTTCTCAACCTTCCCTTGGTGATCTTCACCATTCTGCTCCTTTCCCATGGTGCCTCCGCGGCCGGAATTCCGTCGGACACGCTCAGCAACGGGGGCAACATCAGCGATGGCGAGACGCTGGTCTCGGCCGGTGGCTTATACACCCTGGGTTTTTCTCCCCCGGTGCACCAACCAGGAGATACCTCGGGATCTGGTTCACGGTGTCTGGTGCGAGCTCTGTCTACTGGGTGGCCAACCGTGACGCCCCGCTCAACAACACTTCCGGCCTGCTCGTGGTCAGCGCCGACGGGAGCCTTCGCCTTCTCGATGGCTCCGGGCGGACTGCCTGGTCCTCAAGCACGACCGCCGAGGGCTCTGCATCCACGGCGGCGCAGCTGCTCGACTCCGGGAACCTGGTGGTGCGCGAGGAGAGAAGCACCGACAAGATACTCTGGCAATCGTTCGACCACCCGTGCAACACCATGCTCGCCGGCATGAAGTTCGGCAAGGATCTGAAGGCCGGCACGGAGTGGTCCCTCACGTCGTGGCGCGCGCAGAACGACCCGGGCACGGGGGAATTCCGCCGGGTCATGGACACCAGGGGCCTGCCGGACATCGTCACCTGGCGCGGCAGCGTCAAGAAGTACCGCGCGGGCCCGTGGAACGGCCGCTGGTTCAGCGGCGTCCCGGAGATGGATTCGGACTTCAAGCTGTTCTCCGTGCAGATGGTGGACGACGCGGGCGAGGTCGCCTACGTCCTCAACGCCACCGCCACCGGGTACTCCACCCGCGTCATGCTGGACGAGGCTGGCGCGGTAGAGGTGCTCGTGTGGGTTCCGTCGACCCGCGAGTGGAGACGCTTCCCGTGGCTGCCGCACGACCTCTGCGACGAGTACGCGACCTGCGGCGCGTTCGGCATGTGCAGCGTCGACGCCTCGTCTTCCGGCCCGTCGTGCGGCTGCGTCGAGGGGTTCAGCCCGGTGAACTCCTCGCAGCGGTCCGGCGGGTGCAGGAGGGACGTGCAGCTGGAGTGCGGCGACGGGAAGGCGGCGGCAATAGACCGGTTCACCCTCGTGCGCGGCGTCAAGCTCCCCGACACAAACAACGCGACGGTGGACAGGAACGCGACGCTGGAGCAGTGCAGGGCGAGGTGCCTCGCCAACTGCTCCTGCGTGGCCTATGCCCCTGCCGACATCCGAGGGAACGGCACTGGCTGCGTCATGTGGAAGGATAACATTCTTGATGCCCGGTATATAACCAACGGGCAGGATCTCTATCTCAGGTTGGCAAAGTCTGAATCAGGTGAGTACAAAACTGCTCCGCTTTCCTTACTATTTGTTGCCATCCGAGTCTATAGTTTCTCTGCTATGATTCAGATTTCCAGTAACACGTTTCTGCAGCTGCGGGGAAGACGAAGAAGATTGTGGCGATTGCGATTGCTGTTACGGTGTCTGTGCTGGTCCTCGCGACCGCTGTCATATGCCTTGTTTGGATCTGCAAGCTTAGAGGTAGAATCTCACACACTTCACCGCCAAGAGTGATTAGGATCAATGTTTCTTCTGTACAGTTGTTTTTATAACGAATGGCACTGCTTTTCCTGTCAGGCAAACGTCGGAGCAAGGACGTATTGAAGAAAGCGATCCTAGGATACTCCAGTGAGACAAACGAACTTGGTGATGACAGTATAGAGCTTCCGTTTGTCAGCTTTGGAGACATCGCAACTGCAACCAACAACTTTTCTGACGACAATATGCTCGGGCAAGGTGGCTTCGGGAAGGTTTACAAGGTTAGCAAAAACAAACCTTTTAGGCAAACAACACGAGAATTACTTTATGAACGGTGAAATCTTGCAGGGTACCTTGGGACAGAACACAGTGGTTGCAATCAAAAGGCTCGGTCAGGGTTCCGGACAAGGTGCGGAGGAATTCAGAAATGAAGTTCTTCTGATTGCAAAACTGCAGCACAGAAACCTCGTCAGACTTCTTGCCTGTTGCATCCACGGAGAGGAGAAGTTACTGATTTACGAGTACTTACCAAACAAGAGCTTGGATTTCTTCATTTTCGGTATGTTTCAATTTATTCGCATTCCAAATGAGAAAAGTATCCGCCAAGTTACCTCTGGAAAAGCTTACAGGTTTCAACTCCATTGTTTCCAGATGTTGCAAGTAAATATGTGCTCGATTGGCCAACACGTTTCAAGATCATCAAAGGAATATCTAGAGGGCTTCTTTATCTCCACCAGGATTCAAGATTGACTATAATTCACAGAGATCTCAAACCAAGCAACATTCTGTTGGATGCCGATATGAGCCCTAAGATATCTGATTTCGGTATGGCAAGAATCTTTGGTGGAAACCAACAAGAAGCAAATACCAATCGAGTTGTTGGGACATAGTGAGTAATCATTACCTTGAATTCTTTAAAATGAATTTTTATTTCTCTATGCTTATTCAAATTGTCCGCACCTCGTTTTGAGCAGTGGTTACATGTCTCCTGAATATGCAATGGATGGCGCCTTCTCAGTCAAGTCGGATACGTACAGCTTCGGCGTCATAGTCTTGGAGATTATAAGTGGTTTGAAGATTACTCTAACTAACTACAAGGGCTTCCCTAACCTACTTGCCTATGTAAGCATGGCAGTAATCTTAATTTTTTCATCATTCAAACAGAAAGCTTGTTAAGTACTGAATTTCATGTTACATTCATTCCACTTGTTCAGGCATGGAGTTTGTGGATAGATGGCAAGGCGATTAATCTGGTGGATTCAGCAGTGGCTACGAGTTGTTCCCGGACCGAAGCTTTACGGTGTATCCAGATAGGACTCCTGTGTGTACAAGACAATCCAAATTACAGGCCGCTCATGTCATCAGTGGTGACCATGCTGGAGAACGAGTCTACACCCCTTTCAGTTCCAAAACAGCCTGTATATTTCTCATACACGGGAACCCAAGGAACAACAGGAGAAAATACTAGTAGCTCTAATGGCATGAGTCTCACGACATTGTTGGAGGGACGGTAGAGGGTTTATTAGCTTATTCATTTCTTTGAATGTAAATTTTT
This sequence comes from Chloris gayana, assembly GCA_031894775.1. Taxonomy (NCBI): domain Eukaryota; kingdom Viridiplantae; phylum Streptophyta; class Magnoliopsida; order Poales; family Poaceae; genus Chloris; species Chloris gayana. The sequence goes on along the minus strand of JAUNZO010003888.1, from coordinate 3,495 downwards.
AAAAACTGATATGAGTGTGGAAATACTATAGCTCAAGAAGATATCAGCCACATCATGCACGGCGAAAGGCTGAGAATGTGTGAAGAAATGAGCATTTAGTCAGCCTATGCGCTACCAAATGACATCTTTGTTCCTTGAATTAGGAAGGATTTTAATGAAATCCAAGATGATGTAGGATCAAGCCAAGTTAGGGATAGGTAAAGGCTCAAGTAAACCAAGCATATGAACATATTATACCTTACATACATGACAAATTAAAATGGGCAATCAGATACCCATGTTTTCACTTGGTTCTTGAGATGAGGCCAATGAAAGACCTTAATTTGTAATAAGTTTTTTTTTTTGTGGGGGGGGGGGGTGCTAGACTGACCTCCAGTAGTACAAGCACGTAGTGAGACAAAAATCTTATGTTTGAAGTCCATGTTATTGCCAACAACAAATCTGGACTAATATCTAAGTACCACCTGAGAAAGTAAACTTGAATGGATGCAGTGCTTCAGGCGGTGCCTTACTGATCTGACTCTTAACATTTTTGCAGTGTTTAATTTGATGACAGCCCAACAAAATTATTCAGTTACCTTTTCTTTTGTGACAACTATGTCAAAGGCGATTTTGAGGATAATTTATATATCTACACCCACCTAGAACAGTTTCTCATGTGCTAAGAAAGTTGCTTGACAATTTTGATGAAATGAGAAACAAATCATTCTAGTTTTGATTGTTGCTTTATGTTCTCTTTTTGAGATATCAAAATGATATTTTTTTAACAAGACCAAATATTCTTTATTTATGCGTGCTCTTTTCACTGGTGCTTAGCTGTGGTTTTGAGCGCAGGCGCAACATGATGATTGATGACCAGTCATAGAAAATGTTTTAACGGGTAAGTAAATTACTGGAAGTCGTCATAGACTTAGAGCTCGTCAATCATAGTTTACCTCAGTTTTGATCCTCTGATATTCATTCGTCGTAATTTGTAGATTGTGTGCAATCTTGTAGAGGCCAAAATATTTGTATTTTCTAAAAAAATGACTATATTATATTAGTGCTTTCTTTATATATAAAAATAAATCGGAGAAAGCTTTCAAGGTCGGGCGCGTGCCCTACATCTGATGTGGGCTAGGAGGTAAGCCTTGCTTGGGAAGTTGGGCTAGAACACAAAACATTGAAGAGGCGGGCCACATACCGTGACATACTCTTCAGTGTTTGTTCACACAAACATGCCATACAAACGTACGATGACCTTAACACAAGAGAGTGTCTTAGCATTTGCATTGGGAGAGGAGAACGATGTGAAATGGTTTGTACATCTCTGAAAATATATTATTTTATTAAAGTGTTACAAAATAATGCTTGATTCATCAGATTTTTTAAAAAAAATACTAGATCGGATTTGTCATGGTACGAAACCCATAAGGATTCAAAAGTAGGCTTTTCTTATGTTCAAAATATGAAATTGTGATAGACTGACGGGCCTATTTTTGTATCGCCAACCTGCTAGTAGTTGGATTGCCAATACACACGAGGATGAGAACGGTGAAGTGGGTCATGTCCGTCCTTATTGATTGTACTGTTTCCGAATGTGGACTTACCACCTCCATAGAGCACCGTCATTGTGGGTACCCTTTTCTTCCTCACCGTGATGCTAAGCCACCCCTAGAGCCGTCATCGATCCGAGAGAGAGAGAGAGAGAGAGAGAGAGAGAGAGAGAGAGAGAGATGTATGATGTTCACTTGGGTGAGAATCCATCAAGCCCAACATCTTTTCGAGGGCATTTCACGGATCATCAATCTCCTCAATGAAATGGCTCTAATGGCAACAAGGTCCGCTTGTGCGATGCCAAGCTATAAGGTCCGTTTTGGCATAGCTTTAGAATCAAAGGAGCTAAACCAAACATTGTATTTTAGATAAGAGATTCTCTCCTCGTGATTGTGAGAAGTGCTTCTCTAAAATGAACTAGGGGTTAGGAGCTAAAAAAAAAGTTTCTCCTGAGTCTACAAAATAATTATTTGTCCTAATTATAAGAATCCATTCTAAAGAATCACTTTCAGTCACAGAATCGCTTCTCCTTAGAGAATCAGGTTCTCTTAGAGAATCACTTTCAGTCACAAAATCGCCTCTCCTTAGAGAATCACTTTCAATCATAGAATCACTTCTCCCTAGAGAATCAGCTTCTCTGGAGAATCACTTTTAGGCATAGAACCGCTGTTTCAGGAAGAGGGGGACAACAAAATCAGATTCTTGGACGATGTGCTTAGGATCGTCTGTGACAAGCCTGTAGGTGAAAGGTGTGTTCGCATATCTCCTGTTGGTGAGCAATTGTTCTTTCTAGCGATGCCAGCGCAAGGCAGTTTAATTTCTTTCCTTTTGCAAATTATGTTCTGCATCAGAGAAGGCTCATTTGTCTTGTGCTTTTAGAGAACGGCTTCTCGACCTACAGCTCATTGCAGCTTGATATTACCCGCGAACATAACTTCTGGCTCCAACGTTCCGTTGGGGTGTGGATATTTTTCATGGACTTGCTCGTGGTGGAAGGAAGATCAGTATCTGTGCCAGTGTGAATTTTTGCCGGCTTGTTAGTTGAAGTTCGTGCTCTAGGAAGCGTGGTGTCGTGGATTTTGCCGTTATAGACTCGTTTGGCGCAACAATGAAGACATTGTTGAGTGCAGTGCTTGTCCATTCATTAGGTGTGTTCTGCCCGAGTGTGGAAGTCGTTGCACAACGTATGTTTGTGTTGGCAGTACTCCTATCCTTCCATGGCACGTGACATCATTCAAATCAATAAAACCAGGCATGATCTTTTCTTCTCCAGGCACGCTATAATAACAGTCTCCTCATTTGAACAACCAGTTGGATTTTTCTTTTTTCTTGGGAACGAGTTGGGTGTAACCGGATGGTTTCATTTTCTAAAAAAGAATCATTTTTAATCTAATTTTATAATAAAAAACTGTTCCAAACTAAAATTCAGTATCTAGACGTCAACATCGACACCATATCGGATTCGAGGCGTAGACTAAGGTTGACCAAGGACCACACTCATACCAATTTGTATGGATGTTAGATAATTCGATCAAGCCAAATGGATTGGCATGATTGGACTTGAGTAATTTTCAAACGGCTCGGACGGGATCGAGGACAATTGAATCACACCAATCCATTTGGATCTAGACGTTTTTGTCGATAACAAAAGAATCACGCCAATTGTTCTTGGTCCCTGCTTGCGCCGTGTGAAAATTACTAATTTCTTATCACGACAATCCGTTCGACGTGATTGAGTTATCTAACACGCCATACAAATTGACGTGATTGGAATCAACAACCTCAGTCTATGACCAGATCCGATCGTGGTGGCGCTGAGATGGACACGTGCAAAAAAAAATGCCTAGATCCCTGAAATTTTAGTTTGGAATAGTTTTTTATTATAATTTAAATTAAAATGATTATTTTGAAAAATCCATGGTTTCAGTGTAAAATTCCGAACTGAACAACATCAGGCGT
>JAUNZO010003887.1:0-13931 GCA_031894775.1 Chloris gayana | reverse complement strand
TTAAAGATGTATTCCAAATCACACGTAGGCCTATGCCCACTCACATTCTAAGACCTAAGTGAACACATCGACGTGGCAACCAGCTTACAATTCCAATCCTCCCTTTGCGTAAAAAATGATCTACACTTTAATTTGAATAAAAGTTATTTTTGGTTGGATTGGATGCTTTCTCTGTAAGACTACAACCCATAGTACTAAATTAAGGATTTTTTATGATTAATCATTTTTATTATTTAATTTTAATTTTGGTTGGATGCTTTCTCTCTATAAGAGTACAACCCAACAGCCTGTTAAATGGGTTTATCATCCTACCAAAGGGCCACAGGATCCCCTATTTCCTAATTGGCACCCTCCTTGCCCACCCACTGGGCGATAGGGATCAATTTTTGTAATTTTTGAAAAACGGGCTGCTATTAATATCAAACAATATAAAAATACAATTGTTTATTAAAAAACCTAAATTAAGTTCATGTTTGTATATGCATGGGGGCAGACCCAGCCCAGCAAGGCCATGGGCCTTGTACGCTCCAGCCAAGACTTGATAATTTTTCGGTCAAAAAAAAAAACTAAGATTTGATAAGTTCCCTATCTTCTCTAACCAATCGTTGGATATACGTATAGGATTTTTTTTTTGGAAAATGCTATAGTTCCAACCCAACTGTCCAACCAAAATACAAGGTATGTTTTTGGGCCCATTTACTTGTGATATCTTTTGTATGGGTTGGACACTCGGTTGGAAAATCGAGTTGAACCTATAGCAGTACTCTTTTTCGCGAATTTGGATATACAGATAGAATCATAGGAGTAAGATTAGAAAGGAGAATATATCACAAAAGAAAACTGTAGTGTCTAGATTCACTTAAACTAATTCCGCCTCTGGTTTAAAATTGTAACGCCCCAACAATTTAAAACCGGTGGAAGTACGAAACATTATTTTTACAGTACACTTCCATCGTCGCTTTGCTAAACTATCTAATCTTCTTAGATTCATTTAGATTCTAGAATAGCCCATAGTTTAATAGATGCTTTATCATTTCTACATTAAACAGAAAAGGCTGTTGCTGGATGATTGGCAGCATCATCTGTTCAACACTTCATTACCGAACAGTATTGTTGAATTTCTGTCGTCACGCATGCGTCCTAACCGTGTTCTTGCCTTTGTTTTAATTCCCATGCTTTCCCTTTGTCTAAAGGAATGAGAACGACCACGCAACGACTCAACTTTAATCACGTCGTTTGACATATATTATGCATATATATAGTCTCTGTTTTCCACTTACCGGTCACATCCGAAATCTAACAAAAGCCCAAGGAAGAGGCTTTTCTGGTGTCGCGTATCAATTCACAGAACAATAACAACTTTACAGGATCTGCACCATCTCCACATGACCACATCTGTATTGTTTAACATGTAATGTGATATATGAACACGTTTTGACATCATCTGAAACTAAAAGAAAAAACCTAGCTTTTGATCACCTCAATCCGAAGCAAGCGCATTGCCCACACCGTACCTCAAATCAATAACAATCATGTACACACTACACACAACACTCTTCACAACACCAAGAAAAAACAAAAAAGAGGCCACCACGTCAATCAAGAACTATACATGTGGCACACAAGTCAATCAGTCGCCAATGCTAGTGGCAAGTGCCAACTAACTGTAACAGCTGACCCATTGCTATGAGATGCTGATCACGGTAGCGGCTCTCGGGTGCTCCAAACCGACACACTGCACAAGCCCGCATACCATGCTCACCTCCTGGTCGCTGACTGGCGGCGGCAGCTTATCACCATGGCCATCACACACGCCAGTGGCGGTGCAGCATTCCTCGAAGCGGTAGCAGGTGACGAGGTGGTCATTGACCATGCCGACGGCCTGCATAAAGGCATAGAGCACCGTGGGACCTACGCCGCGGAACCCCTCCGCATCAGGTCCTGGCTGATAGCGTCGGCCTTCGCCGTCCTCAACGGCACCTCCCGCATGTGCCGGAACCGGCCGATCAGAGGCTTGTTGCTCACGAAGCTCCAGCAGTAGCTGTCGAATGATCCAAACTCGTCTATGACCTGTGAACAGAGCGCAATTAAATGCTATGGATGAACAAATGCTTGGATCATCAAGATTTTATAGGTGCAGACAGATGTGTGGATAGCACGGGGAAGACAAAGTCAAGGCACCTTCAGTAACTCGCGCGCGTTTTCGATGATTATACGCACCCTGTGCTCCGAGAGTAGGGAGCTGGCAGGGCTGCTTGGTCCCACGAATTTCTTCTCGTTCAGCTTTGCCACCATCACGGGGTCAAAATCCATGAACACTTCCCTGCAGTGCAAAGAAAAACTTCAGAAAGTGCTTTCATCTCAGGGCCTTTGAAATGTTTTTTTTAAATCAGAAAGATGTCAAAGAAAAACTTCAGAAAGATGAGCTCTTTACCTGAAGGTCTCTCTCTTGCTAAGAATTACAGGCCATGCCATTTCAGCCAGAGCACCAGACAGAACAAGCATTTCGAACAGTCTCCTGCAGTTGAAGACTGAAAATTGTAACTTTATAATCTATTGCTGATCATAAGTCTTAAGTAAAAATGTAACCGATTTTATCAGGTGTAGAGCATACTTGTCATCATGTACCGGGACTCCCCATTCTTGGTCATGGAAAGCTGCATAGCAAGGATCTGTTGCAAGGTCAATTCAGATAATTCCTTACAGTCAGCTGAAAGCAACTGGTCATTCAATCAGTGGAAAGAAACTGAATAATTTTAAGGGTTGTCGTATTAGAATAATGATGGTGTAGACTCAAGTAGTGTCGAATAAAAATTAAGCATCTTATACTTTCAAACAATAGTAAATCAGTTTTAAAGGAACGACGTGGAAGTATATTAGACAGAATATTTATCATTTGAACATATTGTTGACGCTGCTCATATTGTGGACGCTGCTCTAGAGACTTCGAGACTAAATGCAGAATATTTCTGTCATTGAAGGAAGGGGTCCCAACCGAACAGGTTATAAGGTGTGCAAAGGTAGAAGGTAGGACTGATGAGTAGCAGATTAGGAAAAGTCCAAAGAAACTGAACAGTGATCATCCTAGTTTATACTTCCTGTTCTTTAGTTATTCAACCTACAAATCGAAAGAATTTCAACAGTTCTCTCTCACAGTATGTGGGACAAAAGGTAGTGCAAATCACTGCTGCAGTTAAGCAAGAGCTGGAAGGAAGAAATAACAAGTGATGAGGAACTCCAAATAAGGAACTAAAAACTATATGTTTAGAGTATAATCGTACCTTCTAGCTGCTTACGCTTTTGCAGAAAAGATTCAAAGTTGTACATAAACTAAGGAGTACGAACAATAATGATTAAGTGTATATCTTTAGAAAGAAAAGGTGATTTGGGTCTCTGCAGCCCTTTCTGATAGTATTTTCTTTTGAAATGGAGGTAGTCCTGTACCTATTTGTCTGCCGTTGGGCGCCTAAAATCTTAGTTATATATATACTAGGCAGTAGACAGGTTAGCAGAATGATTACTCTGGTTAATTGCAGTGGTACTGTTGCCACTTTATTATTCAGCTCATAGTTTTAAACTTGTAATGTGAAAGTGGTGTATGAACTATACGTACGTTTGCATAAATATAGATCATGTAGTCAGTGAGCAATGGGATCCCTTTTGGATGATAAAATTGACAAGTTGCTAGATAACGGACAGCCCACCAACATTTTAGTGCATCTTTTATTGTGCCTTTTGTGCCACCAAACGTTCGTGATGTCATATGATCTTATTACCATCATGGATTACTACCGAGAGAGGACGATACGTATCTGTATATATATTTGTGACAGAATCTGCTTTACTTTGTTGAAGGTGAAAGAAAAACGTTAACATCAATGCAGCAATCTGTTGTTGCTCGAGGCTCTGTGGCAGAACTAGTAGCACCTACTATACTTTGCAGCTTATTCCAACCAAACAATAGCTTTCCTTTTACAGTTATGAATTCACCCGTTGGTTAACGGTGGAAAAGAAAACTGAATTCACAATATGGTTTGAGAATTTGTACCCACATGTATGCTGAACCAGAAGGGAAATGTGATTTGGGCACTTGAGAAGTGTTTTTTAGGAACAAACAATTTAAGCCCTCATAATACGGCGAGTATGCTTCGAGAGAAGTAGCTATCACAAATCATGACCGCTCATAATTCACCAACTTCTAATTAAAAATGCTATCTGTGGCTTTAGATAATAGGCAGAATCTTTGCAAGTTGACGAAATATATCATCCAGTGCCGGTCTGTCACAACGAATAAATATGTGTATCTATGTATATAAATAGAACTACTATAATTAGCAAGTATCCTAATTCGAGCTAAAGACCTGGATCCAAGCAGTGGGATTATTGCAGGTTTGCGTAGCCACGCGTGTAATACTGTCGGTACTCTTTGCGGTGCATGAGGGTCGAGAGCTAGGCTAATGGATTATTGTGGAAGGTGCAAAAGTTGAATCGATGCATGTATAAGTATAAACCATGTTTGTTCATGTGTAACTGTGTGTCAGAGTCAGTGCTTAGTTTGTCTTACTCAGAAATTGAAGGACATGATTAGTTAGTTTTGAGTTTTGACCATGCACCTACCGGTATTGGGGGTCACCCACGGGCACCTCGCCGGGGCCGATGGATCACCGTTCACCGACCCTGCTGCCACGGCCATGGCAGCAGTGACAGCGGAAGCGGTGACGCCGCCGCCTGGTCCGTGGCTGGCGGCCTTCCTGGCCGCCGTCGCCGTAGGCCGCGCAGCGGGAGGCCCGGCGGACCCCGCCGCCCTCCGCCGGGCAGCCGATGACGGCGGCCCCGCCGGGCGGCCGATCCTGCCCGTGGACGCGCGGCTGCAGAACGAGTCGGTGGACGCCTCCGACGCGAACGACGCCGTGAGCGACGACGGCGGCGGGCGGTGCGCGGGCCCCTTTGTCGTTCGGCCCACGGCGCCGGCGCCGGTGCCGACGCCGCGGCGCAGGAGGAGCTCCTGCCGCCGGAGCAGAAGGGACGGGACGCCCGCGGGTAGCCTCTTCTTGGGCTGCAGCCTGTTGTCATCGGTCTCCTGATGATCGCGCGACGAGATGATCGCCTGCTTGTTGTCCGTGCCGCTCCCGGCCGGACCAGGAGACCGAGACAGCCTCCGCGCCGCACGGGGAGACGCCGCGACCGCCGACATGCCGGTGGATCGGAGACGATCGAGCTGCCGCTAACCACTAGGCCGGCCGGCCACGCGTGTATTGGGACCGGTGTGGTGTGGTGCAGGATAAAGTGAGTGTTGTATGAGTGAAACAGAGATGGAGAGGCTGCACCACCACCGCTATCGGAAGGCCGAGAGCAAACGGTGAGCCGGGTTAAGTAGCTGTGTTCGCCAAAAAAAAAGGAGTAGTAGTGCAGGTGCAGCGCAGGCAGTGGTGGGAGTTGGGAGTAGAGAGTGTGGCGCTGTACGTACGTACGCGATCGAGGCGGGTGTGGGTGGGTGGACGAAAAGAAAAGAGGACGCGCGTCAAAGCCGGGCGGCCGGGTGGGTGCGCGCGGCTCCGATTCGTTCCCGCGCGCGCGGTTGGTGCCACGTCCAAACCCCGTCGTCGTCGCGGTCGCGGGCAGATAGAGAGCCTTGCGTGCCAGGCCGCGCGCGAGCTGCCTCTGCCTGCAGTAACACATCATCCATCCTTGGTCGCCGCCGGCCGGCAGGCTGTCGGCTGCGGGTGTGAGTACGCGTGTGACCGGTCAAGTCATCAAGCGGCGGTTGGCCGTGTGAGGCGGACCGGTGAAGATCGATGGCAGAGGGTTCGTGCGGTCCCTTGCCGATCGATGCATCACGACGGCTGCATGTCTCGATGTGGAGAGCGGTAATCGATCGCGCCCAAACCCAAACGGAGCAGGCAGAGGCAGCAGCCCTTGGCCGGCCGGTGTGGAAGACCTGGCTGGACACATCGCTCGCTGCTCCAAAGATTGACTACAAAAGGGTGCCAAATTATTAGCAGGCGAATATCGGATTAGGAGAGAGTGTGGCCCACGCCATGGAGCTGCACTAGCTCCAAGAGATCTGTGATCACTTTGTCGTAAGCTGTATTCTCCAAATGTTTTCTAGCGCACAACACAACACTAGCTATCTTGGCTAGTTAATGTTAAATGTTTAAGACTTTTACGGTAAATACTGTAACAGGTACCGTACTGGTGGTACTGTTTAGGGTATAATAGTAATTGCACATATTATTATTAAAATTTTGTTTTTACCGATTAGATCTGAAATTATCTGCAATATTGACGTAACCGCACGCCTGCCCCGAAACTGAGCGTCGGCCACGGCAACCGTTCTGGCCGCCCCCAACGCACGGCTCCCACCCGGCGCCACCCTCCAGAAGGAATTGCGCCGCCGCGCGCTGCTGCCGCTGTGGCTTCAATCGCTTCCTGGCCGTCCCCAACGCGCGGCTCCCACCCGACGCCGCCCTCTCGAAGGAATCGTGCCGCCGCGCGCTGTTGCTGCCTGTCGCTCAAATCGCTCCCATTCGGCAAGATTAACCACAGCCTCGACCCCCGCATCACGCGGCCAGTTCAAGAAACCCTCGGCCTGCAACACCACGCCGCCGCTTCATGGAGGAACCGGGCTGCATCTCAATTCGATTGGAGGAGTGTAATCTGGTGCAGGTCTCGATTGCGGCCACGTCCGGCGTGTCGACGGGGCTAGAGGGACAGATGAACCCTCACCGCCGCCGCGCCGGCCCCTGGATGGAGGTAAGGAATCCAGCCATGGAGAAATGGGGACAAGAAATGACAAGCAGCTCGAATCAATATGAAACGGAAAATTAAAAGCACTGTGATTAAACATATATTAAGCAATATGACATTATTATTTATATAATTTTGTCTTTACCCAAAATACCCATGTACAATGCGTACCACCTTAATGGTATTGAAGTGGCACTGGTGGTACTAGTGATGAAAAATAAATTAATCTCAACCGTCCGATTTTAGGTACCACCAGTACTCATAGGAGTACTACCACTACGGTACTGGTCGTAGTATGTACCATAAAGGTCCTCTAAATGTTAATCTATCCAGACTATAATCATATAAGCACAAGTTTTTTTTTTGGTGAAACAATCATAAGCACAAGTTGTTACACAGACCTCTTTTTTACGGGATCGCACCCTTCAGTATTGTTTCCTCGAACTGGAACATGGGAACCGTCTCTCCTCCCAAACTCGCGGGTGTAGAGAGCAGTGGCCAACAGTTACAACTCATCCGTTACTATATTTTTTTCGAATCGGATTGCTCCACTTCCATTCCCAAAAGAACGGAGATCACAGTTACAGAAGTTTGAGGTTTAAGTGAAAGGAGCACTGCCGGGAGGGAACAGCCCTCCCCCGGCCCCTACACAACTACCAGGTCTCTAGAAATAGCTATGTAAGGGGACCGATCGACAAGTAGTTTAAAGAAAAGCGCAGAAAGTCACTAGACTTCCTAGATCATCCGTACATCGAAAGACAGCCAATTACAAAAAGTTCTTGCTTTACTCTGGCCTTCTTGATCCTCTTGTTACTCTTCTTGTTCTCCTGGCTCATCCTCTCTTGAGTCTGGTAACGGCAGCATGATGCACCTTCCTTGTCTTCCCATGACTTGTAATGCCGTCCTCAGCATGGTGTCCGCTCCAAGCACGGATGATCTGCTGCATATCTTCTGGATATAGACCTGCCCAATATTTCATGTAAGCACAAGCTTGACATAAGATTTCACAGGGGTGTTTAATTGATTTCTTTTCAAAGTGAGTTCTGTTTCTGGTCTTCCATGCTGCCCAGCAGATTGCTGACAGACCCAAAGTGTAGACCAATTCCCCACCCGGGAGGGCTTTCCCGATCCAGAGCCAGAATTGTTCTAATGAGTTGGGTCTTGTGTTGATATTGAAGCTTAGGGCTACAATGTTCCAGATCACTCTCATTACACAGCAATCAAACATTAAGTGATCTGCTGTTTCGTTCATAGAGCAGAAGTAGCATCTAGGGTTTCCCTGCCACTTCCTTTTTATCATGTTATCTTTTGTTAGGATGGCTTTATTCTCAAGTAGCCATAGGAACACTTTAATCTTTTCAGGTATTTTTGCTTTCCAGATGTGCTTATAGTTCTTTCCTCTTTCTCTCTTTGTTAGGTGATTGTAGACAGATTTGACTGAGAATTTCCCAGAGCTTTCCCACAACCATTTCACTTTATCCTTATTTTCAGAAATCTGAACTGCATTCAGTTTAGTTGCAAGCTCATACCATTGGCAATGATAGCTAGCTGGTAATCCATTTTTGAATCTGATAACCCATCCTTCCTGAGCACACTGAGCCACAGTAATATTCTGATTTAAGCAGAACTCAAATAGAATAGGATACACCTGTTGCAGGGGTTCGTCTATAAGCCAATTATCAAACCAGAATCTGCAACTTTTACCGTCGCCAATTTCAATTTTTCTGCCGGCGATGTATATATGTCTAACTTTCAATAGATCTGCCCACATTGGGGAATCATTTTGCTTATGTTTAATAGCTCCAATTGGAGCCCCTTTTATATATTTGGCTTGAATGATATCTTGCCATAGGCCTTCTTCTGCCTCTAATTTCCACCACCATTTTATCAATAGGCTGATGTTCATTTTCCTAATATTCTTAATTCCTAGGCCTCCTTTCTTTTTGCTTTTGCAGATTGTGTCCCATTTAACCAGATGATATTTCCTTTTGGTGCTTCCACCTTGCCGGAAGAATTTCCTCATGGCCTTCTCAAGTCTGTTATTGACTGTCTTAGGAAGTAAGAACATAGACATGTGGTATGTGGGAACATTAGCTAGACTAGCCTTGATCAGTAGCTTCCTTCCTCCAATGGTCAGGGAATTTCCTTGCCATATATCTATCTTTTTGTAGGCCTTTCCTTCCATATTATTCCAATCACAAACATGGAGTCTACTAGCTGATACCGGGACTCCCAGGTATTTCAATGGAAAAGCACCGATTTGGCAGTTAAATATATCAGCATAATGTCCAGCTATCTGGTTATCTCCCCCAATTACCAACACTTCACTTTTCTCAAAGTTTATTTTTAGTCCCGACATTTGTTCATATATATAAAGCAATAGTTTGATGTTCCTTGCTCCCACCAAATCGTTCTTGAAGCACATAATGGTATCATCAGCATATTGAAGGATAGCCACACCATTTGGTATTAAGGTATCGGCTAGACCTCTTATTAGCATGTTTTTCTGGGCTGCATGAACCATTCTGGTTAAGCAATCAGCAACTATATTAAAGAGGAGGGGTGACAGAGGATCACCTTGTCTGACTCCTTTATGACTTTGAAAATAAGGACCAATTTGGTCATTTATTTTCACACTAACAGATCCCATTTTTAACTACTCTTTCCATCCATTCACACCATGTATAGTTAAAACCTCTTGCATGTAGACATGAGAATAGGAAATCCCAACAAACTTTATCATAAGCCTTTTCAAAATCAAGTTTGAGCACAATTCCGGTCTCCTTTTTTATTTTTGTCTCATGAAAGATCTCGTGAAGTACTAGGATTCCATTCATTATGTTTCTCTTTTGGATAAAGGCTGTCTGAACTTTATGGATTATTTTTCCAGCTACCACTTCCAGCCTCAGAGTGAGGACCTTAGTAAACCATTTGTATATGCAATTCAGCAAGCATATAGGTCTAAATTGTTGAATTTTCTCAGCACTCTTTGTTTTGGGAATTAAAGTGATTATTCCATAGTTCAATCTTTGAATATCCAAAGATCCCAGATAAAAATCATGGAACATCTCCATCACGTCATGCTTCACAATGTCCCAGCAGCTCTGGTAGAATTCTATCGGAATCTGATCAGGTCCAGCAGCTTTGTTTTTTTCCATCTGAAATAAGGCATTTTTTATTTCCTCTTCTTCAAAAGGCTTTGTCAAAAGCCAATTGTCTTCTTCATTAATATTTTCCCTTTGCTCCCATAAGCTATGGTCTAATTCAAAGGCATTTCCTGTTGAATGACCAAAAAGCGATTTATAGTATTCAGTAGCGTGTTTCAATAGACTTTCAGTTCCTTTAATTGTTTCCTCTCCATTTTGTAGTGTAAAAATGGTATTCTTCCTTTTCCTTCCATTTGCTATTCTATGGAAATACTCAGTATTATTATCTCCTTTGAGGAGCCATGTTTCATGACTCCTTTTGTACCAGTAAAGTTCTTCCATGTCCAGTATGTTCATGAGTTCTACCTGTAGGTCTATTCTTTCTTTAATTTCCATATTGGATAAAGGGGATTGTTCTTCTTTCAACTCTATCTGGGCAATTCTTTCTTCAATTTCCTTTTTTCTTTTTTTTGTTTGTCCCGCTTGATTTATTCCCCATCCTTTGAAATATTTCCTGAGCTTTTTGATTTTGAAAAGGAATCTATCCAGAGCTATTATGTCCCTGGTGGGTGTCATCCAAATTTCCTGTACCGCTTTAACGAACTCCTTCTGTTTCAACCAGGATAGTTCAAAGTGAAATGCATATTTTTTTGGGGGTGACTGATTTTCAGTATTTAATATCAGAGGGTTATGGTCTGATATCTCTCTCGGTTTTTTGTGTAGAGTGGTGGTAGGGAAGAGTAACTCCCACTCTCTAGACATCAGTATTCTATCCAGCACTTCGAGTGTTGGATTGGCTTGATTATTGGACCAGGTGAATTTTCCACCTGCCAAATACAACTCCCTTAGCCCATTGGCATTTATTATAATATTGAACAGGTCAGTATATCTTCCTCCTATAAACTTCTTATTCTTCTCTTTTGCATTTCTCATCAGATTGAAGTCACCTCCCACAATATATGGTACAGTGTTTTTAGCACAGAAGTCAGCCAACTCAGTTAAGAATTCCTCCTTATTTTCCTCTTGTGCTGCACCGTACACATTAATTAAATTCCATTTTTTTTCAATCTTCTTGTCCCACAAATTCAATTGACACATGTACTTCCCATCATGGAAGGCTCCTACATCAAATCTCTCATTGTTGATTCCAGTAATAATTCCACCAGATTTTCCAGTGGCTGGAATCCAGTGCCATAAGTAATTCATTTGAGGGTCAATCACCCTTAAGTAGGACTCAGGAAAGTCTTTTTGAATTGTCTCTTGTACACACATGAAATCAAAAAGGTACTCTTTTATCATATTTCTTATAAAAGGGGTCATTCCTTTCTTCCGAATTCCCCTACAATTCCAGAACAGGCCTATCATTTTAATTTTGGTTTTTTCCATTGGAAACTAAAGGCTTAGGAATTTCCTGTTGCCCTATGTTCCTGTATATGGAAGGAGCAGTTCTCTTACTCCTCCTGGGTGAAGATTTTGTTGTTTCTTTCAACTTCTTCTTCTTTTCTTTCTTGGTCTTTTTGGATTCAACTAAAATGAAATCCTCCTCTTGGGAGTCTTCATTTTCCCACTCTATTAGAAGAAGGTTAGGATCTGTTCCCTCTTCTGTTTTATTCTCCATATTATTTCTTTCTTCATTATTATTGCTATTTTTGTCATGTAGAGCCTGTCTAGCTTCCTCAAGATCTTTCATCATATCTACTATAGCAAAATCATTACTATCAATCCTAATACCCATATTACTAGCAGCAATCATAATTTCTACCTCAGATAAAATAGAGAAGGAGTTTTGATTTATGTTACCTTCTGCTGTCCTCTTCTTCGATGTTTCCTTTGGCTCTTCTTCTAGGTCTTCTATAATCTTCCTTTGTAGTCTCTCACTTTGCCTTGTTGTCTTGATCTTCCGGGCTTCAGTTATCTGAAATTGCTTCTTATGCTTGTTCCCTTCTTCTTTGCTTTTGTTCTCCTTCTCCATCTCTTTATCCTGGTTCAGCTTCTCCTTGTTCTCCATCCTGTCTTCCTTCATGAACTTCTCATTGCTTTTCTGCATCATATGGGATGTCATAATGCATTTAGTGATACACCTGTTCTCATATTCTTTTGATTGCACCTCCTGATCTTCTTGAGAATCAAAAAGCAGATCATCATCACTAGCATTCCAGGAAACATCTACCATCTCTTCATTATCCTCCTTAGCCAGGTTTTTTTACTCTTCACTTCACCTCTCATGGCATCTGCCATCATTTTCTCGAGGTTTTCCCATATCTACCACTTGTTGAGAAGTACCAGTTTTAGCCGGAGCTGATGCACTTATTTCTTTGCTCCTCCGAGTATCTTTTCCCTCCTCATTTGTTATGTTTAGTCTTGGTTTTTTTGGTGTATGAGTGGGATTGCTTGTGTCAGCTTGTATCACCACAGTTTCGTTGGTGGCTGCACAGGAATCACCACCTCTCTCTCAAATTCAAAGTCATAGAGATATGGAATGATAGCTCCTTCAGCGTATCTTGGGACTTTGGACACATCTCTACAAGCAATTCTTATTCGACAAATTCACTTTTGGTTAGGGATGATTCATCCACTTCCAGCGTGGCACCTACCAGGGATCCCACATATGCCAGCGTTTTGAAGCTTCTTTTGTCATAAGGTACTCCTTTTACTCTAAACCAAGCTGATTGCAGCTCTCCTTTAGCCCCAATCGCAGGTGACCAGGGTTTGATGGATATTTGAGCAGGAGTGGCCTTCATTATCAGGTTAAAATGACCCCAATCTTTGATCAGCTGAGCATTTGGGAACCTCATAGTGAAATTAGTATCATCTACCTTTTTAGCTGTCCACCTCCAAACATTAGCTCCCAAAATGCTAGTGAATTCCTGCTCCAACTGTCTAGCCGTCACGGATCCCGATATCACCTTGATGATGGCTGTGTTGGATCGTTCTTTCAGGTTCACATCGGAAGGGCAATCGGGGATGCAAAAGAAACTCTGTTCTTCCACCCGAGTAGCACATAAAGGTGCCACATATTCACTCGAGCAACTTAGTATAGCACCGATGCGCCTCATGACCATATTTGCCACATCTTCCACACTGCAGATTATTCCTAGGACATTGCTGGACTCTATGCTCTGTACTACCACATTTGTAACACTCTAGGGTTGAACCGGAAGCAGCAGGATTTGGGATCTCACCTTTGCCTTTCCCAACCGAGCCTTTTTCATTGCTTGATTCTTTACCTTCTTGTTGAGAACCTTGTTGTTCTTGTTCGCCAGCTTGTCCCGGTTTGATTTTCCTTCATTCTCGTTTGGAGCTTTCACCCCGATCCGATTCGGATCCGGGTATGGGGTCTCGGCGATCTCGACCGGATCCCCCACGACCTCGCCCCATTGGCCTCCATTCTTGGTCCCTATGCCAGGAAAAGCCTCGCCCTCGGCCTCGCACCTCGCCCATCCCTTCCGGCTCCAAAGCCCTCTCTTCCCCGGCCGCGATTCTCTCTAGCAGTCACCATTATTACCGGTGCTAGCTTGGTCTTGACCACTTGAGCATACGATCTCTTACCCTGCTCTTCTCCCTTTCTCCGAAGTGGCCGAAGTACCGATGCTGTGTCTCGATTTGGTGGATTGGCTGTGGTTGGAGAGCACGGAAACCCTAACCCTAGGCCGCCATGAGGAACGACCCCGAGCACTCCGGAAGAGTTGGTGAGAATGCGAACAGGGGCTCCACCTACCCTTACCTCCTGGTTTGAAGCACGCAGACGATCTGGATCCTGGCTTGGATCGCTCACCCGATTCGCATCGGGGGTAAAATCGGGAGATCGCGTCTCCGTCCGGATCCTTCCCTGTCCCACGCCGGGCCATCCTTCCGGGGACAGATCAATCTCCCGCGTACGCGCGTCTCCATCCGCCTTCCTCTCCACGTGTCCTTCCCATCCGCCATGGATCTCTCTCGGGATTCCTTTTGGAACGAACGGTGTCGCCCGAGCCGAGAGCTCTGCGATCGTCACCATCCTTCGCCGCCTCCTCTCGCTATTCAGCAGAGCTGAACCCC
>JAUNZO010003886.1:0-12483 GCA_031894775.1 Chloris gayana | reverse complement strand
GGGGTATTGGTTAGGCCACGATAACTCGATAAGCCTCTCTTTGTGGAGTTGGTGCTGAGACCTAGAGCCAAGGTTAGGGCTCATCTTTGTGGAGTCGGAGCCCGCATCGTTCAGATGTTGTGCTTTGCAACAATAACCATTGATGTCCTCCGTTGAGGTTGCTTGCAGTGGATCCTGCCTTCTATGAGTTGGGTGTTGTTAGTGGTTTCCGATGGTTTGGATTGTTGGCCAACCGTTTTGGAAACATAGTTGTTGTACAAATATAGTTAGGTTTTTATGTTTTGGTTTGGTCTCGTTTTTCCCTTAAAATGAGGCACTTTCTCCTACTATAATGAAAAGGCAAAGTACCTGCTATTT
This sequence comes from Chloris gayana, assembly GCA_031894775.1. NCBI lineage: Eukaryota > Viridiplantae > Streptophyta > Magnoliopsida > Poales > Poaceae > Chloris > Chloris gayana. The sequence continues at coordinate 12,126 of JAUNZO010003886.1, read as the reverse complement.
TTGTCAAAAAAAATAGTAGTGAATAATATCCCTGCCACCAAGTACCTGCTAGAAGGATGTCAATCTACCATAAAACCCCACTAAATGCCGGCACTTAATTTGAACTTTGATTTCAGATAAAGTTTATTTCTTGTCACATGTTAGACAGCTTCTGAATAAAAATCATGAACCAATAGTAATATGCTAATCACGATATGTGCTATTCAGCAGGAAGCGTTGACATTCACTTTTTCATGCGCTTGTATTATGGGCTTTACATCTTCTGTTTGCAATCAGTCTGGCGAATTACAACTCACAACCAAATAGGTTTAATTTGGAACATCACATCTGAGAAAACATTTTCTCTTAAATATCCAACATTATTAGTTGTCAATGCCTGGCGAATATGTAAGATCCGAATATTCGAATTTTGGCAGTCATTTGGATATTCACATTATCCTTGTCACTATAATAACTAGGAAACTTATACAACATACATAATTAACGTTTATTTCTTCTCCAGCAGTACCAATGATATGCTCAATGAAGTGTGCATTCCTTATCATAACCAAAACTTGGACATTCTTTCTTGTGTGTGAATTAACAGATATTCGCCCTAGCTGTGTATGTTGGGTGTAGTATCCTTTATCAATTGGGTCTTAATAAAAATTAAAACGATCCTGGAACAGTTACCCGTGACCGTGAAGACAGTTGTGTCGTGATGCCCTGATGGCTGAATGGCTGATGTTAGCATAGGAACAGTTGTATTATAGTTACTTCCTGAAAGCAACATCATGACACACCAACGTCTTAAGACCCGGCACTTCGATTTCTCAGTAAGTTTAATTGTTCGGATTGATTGTCAACCATGCATATTGAGATGAGTTTACATTCCTATAGATTACCCCGTTGTTGACTTCTGTATTATCTGATAAAACTGGCTTTGCCTGATTGCTACATCATATAGTTATTAACCAAAAGTCAAACATAACAGATTTTAGCAAGTTTACCTACTGAGTAGTTAACTTCATTGACTATTCAATTATTGAAATGTGAGACCATCTAAAGGCCCTCATTTTGTTTGCAGCAACATTTAAGATCAAGGACAGAGCATAGTGCAAGTGAAAGTTAGGCCATGCCGAGTTGGGATCCTTTGCGGTACTGCTTATGCATAATTCACCATTAGCAGAGAATCATCACCCATCCGTGGCACCTCCTAGGTCACAAGGCCCACATATAAGTAATTGCTAATGCACCAACAATTTTGCAAAGAATCCTCGTGGAGCCATGGTCCCTCCTAGGTTTGAGGTTAAGCTCCATCACACCGTATAAGACACACAATTATCCTCTCGTACAATGAAAAGAGAAAAAATAATACATGTCAATTCAACTAAACATAGAATGGAAGGATCTGCAATTGATTGTTCTTTAGACAGAGATTGTACGAAGTCTACATGAAGCTTTCATCTCCACTCTCCTTAGAGATAATCCATATAGTCTTCGGTACAATGTTTTTCCCTGGGTCAACCGTAAGCTCTTATTACCAGCAGTTTGCTTCAAGAATTGATTATTTGGCTACATCTCAACGCAACACATGACATCTTCACCAAGATTCAGTCAGCTTCAGACATTGTATTTGCTGCAATGACACTCCATGAATCTTAAATACTGGCTTAACATAGCAAACCCATCCAACACTTGTAAGGGTTCTTGGAACAAAGGAATTAAAAAAAAAGGAAAAACATAAGAATAGGAAAGAATTGCAGGTTCAAAACAGAGAACTGAGAATATAGAGGAAAATTCCAAAGATGTTGTGTGGATGAGCATAGGAAAAATAAATACAGGAAGTTTTTATAAACCAAATTAATTTTAGTTAACTAAATTCATTTTATTAATTTATATTTAGAAGTCTAGCACACCATTTTTACCTAAGTTCAGTTAATTCTACTTAAATCACTTAATATGTGGACGTACTCATACCATTCATTTCTTACTGGTACAAGTCTATTGCACCTTTTCATGTTTCACCTAAACTAGTTAGTCTATATACACAGTTACGTGACTAACCTTGACATTTTTTAATGTAAATTAAATAGTTTATATTCTCTTTTGAGTTTTATAACACATTGATATCTGATATCAACAACATTTTCAAACAATTTTATTGAAAAAATCGATCTGTCACAAAGCATGAGTACCTTTTTACTTAACTAATTTGGAAGAAGTGTGAAAGTTTATATTTATCATTAGATTAGTTATTTTAGAGTAAATTTCACATCGAATATATGATCAAGTTATCTTCTGATATGAAAGTTAGATTCACCTATAGTATTCATACTATTTTGATAGGGATGGGGTTATGTGAAACAATATGACCAAAAAATCTAGAGTTGTGTGACACGTACCATAATATCTGAGGTTTTATGACACAAGGACCATAAAATCTGGGGTTTTGTGAAATTTACTCTTTATTATTTATTTTAATATATTTTTTCATATATGCATTAGTATCCAATATGATCATTTATTTCAAAAACAGAGACCATTTCTCATATATGCCCCCTTTTGTTCTGATTTTGTTGATTCTCAGGACTTCTCCTTATTGTATTGTTGTCGTTTTAGTTTGCCTCTTCGGTAGCTAGATGTTTTGCCTCACGCACACAAGCGAAAAAAAATGAGGCCAGATCGGATGTCTAGATTCTTAAGTTTTTCTAGCATAAGCGGTAATAAAGAAAAATTGCTCTATGGTTTGTGCGTTCAATCCTGCATCCTAATAAGCGGTGCTAGAATTCCATAAGAATGATAATCCCATGTTTTTCATATGAAAACCTTTTGTAAGAGAAGCTATAAACTGCACAGTAGTAGTCTGACATAGGTTGCTAATAGAGAAGTTAACTATATATATAGGGATGCTAATTAACTCATCTCAGTATGGTCCATATGGTTGACAATTAATGAACGGGTCTCAAGGCATCTGGCGTCATGGAGGTTGCTTTGGGGAAGTACTTTAAGACAGTTCGCCTGCTATATCATCAGCGCACCACTGTCATTTTCATAAGTAACTGTGCTGCAGAGAATTGTTTCAAATTCCAATCGTAAGGGGACAGGATAAACAGCCAGGATGAATATGTTACCGTGTCAATTCAACCCCAAAAAGAAAAGTTGAATAACTCTGTTGTCAATGAGAATATCTTATTGTTGGCAAAAATTATAAGGACCGCTGCATTCACTGCTACAAATGAAGCCAACAATATCAGGGACTCTTTTCCAGTAATGACGGACATTAAAAAAAACGCTTATAGGGGTAGCGCTATTGCAAGGGGTCACTGCAATAGCGGGCATCGATGACATCAGCGAGCTCAATGCTATTGAAAATAGGGGTGACCTAGTAATAGCGAACATCGATGATGTCATCAGCATCTGCTATTGCAGTGAACTACAGCAATATCGGGCATCAGCGTCCGCCATTACTAGGTCATCCAACGACAAGTGGACCTCACCTATCGGAGTCAGTTCATGAGAGGAGTCTGTTCTCTTCTTTTGATTCATATTTATAATTTCAAACTTGTATAGATTACTTAAATATTGTCCAAATTGGACTATTCATGTTTCTAATTTTTTTTCTAAAAATCTTCTCTATCACTTTGGGTGCATTTGTGTCAGAAATTAAAACTTCTTTTTTTCAACTATCTATCCATCAAATGGTGGTCCATTTTCATCATTTATTTAACTATTTTATTTACCAAACTGTAATGAATTTCATCGAGCATACCATTTCCTGCCGCAGAAGATTACAGTACATTGATTACGTTAGAATCTGTCTTGTTATATAGCAAATCGTCAGCGCTGCAATTTTGATAATGCGCATAGACAAATGGCTCTCAAGATTGCGTATTTAGATCATGATCATAAGCTTTGATAAATAATGCTTGATATTTATAAAAGAAAAGCTCGTTTCTCAGATGTGAGATGTATGTTCTCAGATGTGAGTTACAATTTGCTACACTGATCACAAACAAACTGTTTGATTAAAATGAACCGCGTGAAGATGTTAATGCTTCCTGCTTAACAACACATATCACAATTAGCTTATTAATAGTGGCAATAAAATATCTGAAATCAAAGTATATACTATCGGTATATTTAGTGGGCTCATAGTATATTATGTAGTGGCAGACGTAATTGTTCAATACATTCTCATTTCAAATTTTAAAGAAATCACAATTTTGAATTATTGATAGAGCATTCGTATTCTTGGAATATAAGGAATAACAAAAAAACATATTATATACAAAAAAGGGCAGTTCAGCGCACATAACTCCCCATTGTGCAAGGGAGGGAGGGGATCGAGTGTCCAACCACTTGGGTCTTTTATACGCAGTCTTTTCCTGAATTCTATAAGAGACTATTTCATGATTTGAATCCGTGACCAACTTTACTGTTGAGCTAGAGCTCCCCTTCAACAGCTTAAAAATGCATGGACATTACAATAAATTTGCTCAAAACGGGTGAACATCACAGAGAAATTTTTAGTGCAAATAGAATTTGGGTGCAATGGTGCAAGCATGAAATTCCATCCATCACATCGTGATCTAAAATCCCTTCTTTCTTCCAAAAATTTCTAGAATAAAGATAGACAATCGAGCATGTGTTCCCAAAGTAGCACATATGAGATTATGGAAGGTACAAGAAGCCTTTAGATCACAATCAGACAGATGGAATTGTATGTTTGCACCATTGCACCCCAAATCTTACTTGGACAAACATATATAAATATCTATACTATTCTGTTTGCGTTAATTAAGAGATAGCCACAGGCCCACAGTCAACAGTCAGCCATTACCTGAAATAGATCCATTGCTTATCGAGTTATGATCAAATGATAAATAAATCCTTGAAATGAAGGTGTGATAAGAGCGTATGATTATTCTTGCGAGGAGACGAGAGCATATGGTTAAACGCAGCAGAAATCATTGCATCAAAGACCATACAGATGATAATGAAACTGCAAAACAGAGCTTCACGTCTACCACTCTGCACAATATAATCTCTCTATCTGAAGATAGAAGAATTAGTTCCACCTCCGTGTGTATTTGTATTTAGTTGACTTTGCAATACTGCTTCGTATTAGTTCTTCTTTCTAATGTACGAAAGTGTAATTATGTGTTTACATATGTTGTTATAAACCAATAAAGGATGAACCAAATTAATTGTCCTTATTATTTCTTAAACTATATAAATCCGGGTGGGTTACACATTGTGTCCTACAAAAAAATGATTGGACGTCCCTGCAACGGAAACTTATGCAATGAAATGACAAGATAATTGAGAAATAACATGGTCTCATTTTGAATAAACGAGTATGTCAGAGAAGTTAACCGTACAGTAGGTATAGTGGCTAAAATATGTTATGTTTGACTTTTGGTTAATAAGTGTATGCTGTAGAGTCAGACAAAATTTTATCGGATAATACAAAAGTCAACAACCGGGCAATAAGAACATGAATTCATTTGAATATGGTTACCAATTAGTCCCAATAATCAAATTAATTACTGACACAATTGAAGTGACAGGTCTCCAAAATTTTGCGTCATGGCACTACTGTCATCATCTTCTTCATATATAGGTAAGGGACAATTGCAAAATAGGCCCTATTTTAGATCTTTATTTTGAAAATGGTTCACTTTTTCCACAAGTTCGTAAGATCAGTCCATTTTTTTGAATCTGAAGTCGCACCCAGGTCCTGTTTTTCAGAAAACTGGACCGGTTTTGCAAAGAAGTGAACCGATTCTGTAAACTTGAAAAAAGTGAACCATTTTTAGAATTAGGTTCCAGAACATGACCTGTTTTGCAATTGTGTCTATAGGTAAGGTAACTATGTTCTAGGATTGTTTGAACTTCCAATCGAAAGGAACAACATATGTTAAACAGCTGGGATGAATATCTTTCTCTCGAGTCACCCAAAAACAAGAGTTGAATCTCTCTGCTGTCAAAGAGATATTAATGGCCAAGCGATGGAGCTATGATAAGGACTGCAACATTTCATATCTAGCATATCATTATTCGGTACCGCAGGAAAAAATTGTCGTGCACTAATTGTATTTGAATCTGTTAGTCCTAGCAGGTCTCAGTGCTGAATGATGATAATGTGCTTATACAAGTGGCACTCGAGATTCGCATATTCAGATGGTAGGCATTGACAAGTATTATTTAAACAAGAAACACGCCTTCCCTCAGATGTATTGTCTAAATTAATCCTCAATTAGCTGTGAGATAAAATTGGCTACACTGCTTACAAACAGAAAATGTAAGCCCATGAAGATGTCAACTCTTCCTGCTGAACAGAAGCAGATATCGCAATTAGCATTACTACTGGTGGTCCATGATTTTATTTTGAAACTATCTGACATGTTCCAAGTAATAAATTATCTGAAATAAATTTTCAAAGTGCCAGCATTTAGTAGTTTCATATAGTAGATTGAAATACAGTTAGCATGTACATGGTGGCAGATATATTGTTCACTACGTCTCATTTCAAATTTTAAGGCGATCATAATTTTTAAATACAATCTTATAGACAAAGTGCGCAATCCTAGTGTTAATTCAGCATCATTTGGTTTGGACAAATGCAGAAGATGTCTATAGGACTCTGCATTATGAGCTGGCCACAGACGACATCAGCAATGCTGTTTGCTATTTTTGTACTCCTATATCGTCATCATTAGTTCTCCCCCCCCCCCACACAGATACACAATGCATGTGTGTTGACATCTAACTTCAAAATACGCGTATCGGATTCAAAATTTTCGAACTTGCATGTCAAACACTAAAAAAACCTATTTCATTTGGTGCTCCTAAAGGTCTATCAACCCCCGCAGAAATACGATCTGAACATGTCGCTCTCTAAGACACATTTGACTTTTGAATTCACCATTTTTCTTTTTGGAAGGAAGAGAGAAGAGAATATATGGGGATAAAGAATATAGGATTGCAATCATCATGTAACAGACGAAAATTAAATAATGAGAGGCAATGCCATCTTTTAGCAACATGTCAACGTCGCCATGGTTGTCGTACAGGCCAAGTACGGATAGATCCGGCATGTCATGGAAGGAGTACGGACATTTTAAATGCAAGAGGCCAATTTTTTTTTTAGAGTTTTAGGGGATCAACTCCCCCGTCCATATTGTATTCAAACAGGACAGGCAAAATAGTTCTGTTTTTACAGCACCTAGCACCCCTCTGGTGCGACAGTTCAGACATAAAAAAAACTCTAACCAGTCTCAGACTTAGAACTTCCGAGTTTACCACACTTTACATGCTCATTTAGGAGCGATCACCATCTCAAAAGAACTCACACTCGCGCAGCTGGGAGTGCACTCGCCGCCGTACTTGTTCTTCCACTTCTCTTCAAGACTTGATGCCAGCTCTTCATTTGACTCTGCCATTTCATCGTCTTCAAACAGCTTTATCCACTTGATCTTCTTCCTGATCTCCCCATTCAGGACACGCCTGTCCCACTTATGGCCGGAGCTCCCAGCCTCTCTGGCTGACTTGCTATCTGCTCCAGCACTTGTATCCAAGCACAGTAATTCTCCACATACTTCGTTGGACACAGAACTACCCATTTCCTTATCATTGCAATCACCTTCTGCCACACTACCTGAACATTTTTCCAGCTTGTGTTCTGAAAGCATAAAGAGTTTCTCAACTTCCATAAACACCAAAGGACAGCAGAACTAAAGATATTGACGACTTTATGTTTACTATTTGAAATCCACAGTCTAGCAACTGATTCATAGTCAGCCCCTATATTTATTTTGGTAACCTTTCCTAAGTCATTCCAGATTCTACTCGCCACTACACAGTCAAAAAATAAATGTTGGACTGTCTCCTTTTCCTTACAGAATAAACAAGTATTATCAGCTATCTTTTTTCTTTTTTCTAAATTATCCCTTGTTAAGATCTTATTCTTAGACAGTAACCATAAGAAGATGTGAACTCTTGGGGGTACATTCAGTTTCCAAACTGCTGGAAAGAAAACCTGTTCAACTCCCCTGTAGTTAACAATTTTATACAAAGATTGAGTGGAATAAACACCCGAGGAATTATACTGCCAGATCAGTTGATCATCATCAGTAGATAAAGTGAGAGTAGATGCTATCAGACACACCTCCTCCCACAGCCTCATCGTTCTCTCATCAACACTCCTTCTAAAAGTGCACCTAAGATTTTCCCCATCCCATAACTCTGCTATTGTGGCTCCTTGCTCATTAACTATTGTATAAACCTCCCAGAATTGCACGGCTAGACTCGACGACCCCAACCAATTATCTTCCCAAAATTTGACTTTTACCCCATTCCCTACCAGCCATCTATATCCTATTTTGGCAGCCGCTGCTGCCCACATAAAACCTTTCCAGAATTGAGAGCATCTGTTGTCTTTGCAGCTTAGAATATTTGGCTCACACGTTCTATACTTGAAATCCACTAATTGCCTCCATAACTTGTCCTTACCTTCATTATACCTTCTAACCCAGGAGGCCAGCAAACAAACATTCAGGTCTCTCAGATCTGGAACCCCCAACCCCCCATATTCTTTCCTCATGCAAACATTTGGCCAGTTCACTAAATGAAAACTTCTATTACCCTCCAAGTCATTCCAAAGGCAATGAGCCATCTGAGAGTTAATCATTTCAATGGCCCATTTTGGAAACTTTATAAAGGAAAGAAGATAAATGGGTATACTTGCCAAACAAGTTTTAATTAGGATTAGGCGCCCAGCATAGGACAGTAGCCTACCCCTCCAACCCGCTATTCTTTTAATAATCTTGTCCACTATAGGCTGAATATCTTCTCTCCTGAGCTTACTATAGTGAAGAGGAACACCTAAGTATTTCATAGGCAACACACCTAGGTTACAACCGAAGATATGTGACACTATATGTGACTCATCCTCATCCATGTTCATTGGGTAAATATCGCTTTTATGAATATTAATCCTCATTCCTGAGACTCTCTCAAACAGAACCAAAACACCTTTCAGATTTTCCAACTTGTCTCTATCCCTAGAAGAGAAAATTATGGTGTCATCTGCATATTGTAGGGACACAATGCCCCCTTCTCTGAAGTTGGTAAGCAAGCCTTCAATTAAACCGTTAGAACTTGCTTTACTTAACATTCTTGTAAGCACATCTCCTACTAAGTTGAAAAGAAGAGGGGAAAGTGGATCCCCCTGCCTAAGTCCTTTCCCAGTTTTGAAAAAGTTACTTTCCTCCCCATTCAAGGTTATTCCTATTGATCCTCCCACTACAATCTTTTTTATCCAATTAATCCACCTGTCCCCAAAACCTCTGGATTGCAGGATGTCAAAAAGAAAAGACCAATCTACTCTGTCATACGCTTTCTCGTAGTCTAACTTAATAATAACTCCCGGCTCTCCTTGTTTATGGACACTGTGGACTAACTCATGAGCTACCACTACACTTTCTAGGATATATCTATTTTTAATAAAAGCACTCTGTTGATCGGAGACTAATCTCTGACAAACCACACCAAGTCTCGAGGTTAACAGCTTTGAAAAGATCTTAAAGCTACAGTTAAGTAAACTAATTGGCCTGAACTTCTTCATTTCTTTCGCATTTTCTTCTTTGGGGATCAGAGTAAGAGTAGCAAAATTAATCCTATACAGGTCTAGATTACCTTCGTAAAAAGCATAAAACATATTACACAAATCACCTTTAATTATGTCCCAGAATTTTTGATAAAACAGAAAAGGAATACCATCTGGGCCTGGTGCCCCCTCAGCATAGCTACTGAAAACAGCATCCTTTACCTCCTCTTCGGTAAAAGGGGCCTCTAACCCTTCATTCTCCGCTCTGGTTACTAACTCCTCCTCCCTCCAGAAACCATCATCTACCACTACCTCATCCTTAACCTCTCTCCTAAAAAGGTGTTTATAGAAGTCAACCGCTACTTTAACCATATCTCTTGTCTCTGTCACCGGACCATCCGGCCCAAGCAGCACCTCGACTCGTTTCTTTCTACTTCTCTGGTTAGCAACCGCTTGAAAGTACGCCGTATTTCTATCCCCCTCCTTAATATCTCTCTCTCTTGATCTCTGTCTAGACTTAATTTCCTCTAGCGCCCAAAACCGTTCTATTTCAGCCGCTAGAGCTTTCATTCTCTCATTCTCTTCTGCACTCAATTGAGTGTGTTCAGACATAATATCTAGTCTATTATACTCCTCCGCTATATCTGCTTTCCTTTTATTCTGTGCTGCTGTTACATTTGCAGCCCATCCTCTAGCTAATTTTCGAAATTTTCTATTTCTAGCTTGCCAAATATCCATGGGATTAGCCCCTTCAATAGGACCTTCCCAGGCTTTCCTAACAACCTCTACAAAATCCTCCCTCTCAAGCCACCATTTCTCAAATCTGAACCTCTTCTTACCAAAAAACATGTTATCCCCAGTGTTAATAAGAAGCGGAGTGTGGTCACTATTACCTTTGCCTAAAGCCTTAATCTTAGTTAGAGGGTAAGCTGCATCCCAATCCGTGGTTGCAAAAATTCTATCTATTCTAGCATGAATCCGATTATCTTGGTTGTTGGACCAAGTATAGTCCCTATTTCCTGGGTTCAACTCTAAGAGAGCCCACTTGTTAATCCAATTATTAAAACTATCAGCCCATTTATGATTAATAACCTTATTGCTCTTATCTGTAGCAAACCTAGATAAATTAAAATCACCACCTATCAAAGTTGGGCCCTGCCATGCCTCCATAACCTCATCTAACTCATCCAAAAAATCTTGTTTCCCCTCCTCATAAGGTGACCCATATACTACCACTATCCTCCAACTAAACCCAGATTTCTTCTCCTGAATCATCCAGCTTAAAGAGAAATTTCTACTGCAACTATTGGAAATATTAAACTTCTCCTTATTAAAACCAAGGAGAATCCCTCCAGCAGTCCCTTTTGCAGGTAATTCACACCAACTAAAAGGTTTCCTAGTGATAGATCTAAGGTAGGTCTCTGAAAAATCATGCTTCTTAGTTTCTATAATACCTACAAAATCTAGATTATTCTCTCCTATGAAACAACTAAAAGCTAGCTTTCTACCAATCTTGTTCAAACCTCTGATATTCCAAAAGGCACCTATCATTTATAATTTTTCTTTTTCGGTTTTCTCTTGATCACTGTAGTCCAACCATCTGTTGGATCACAATCATCATATCCACCCATCTGATGGTTCATAATCTTGCTGTTAGAGGGTGACAGGGCATCTCCCTGAATTTCCTCGCCTATTAAAAAACCACCAGTTCCTACGTCACTACCATCCTTATTACTACAATGTCGGCAAGCCTTACACAAACTAACATTTCTACTAATATCTTGTAGCTGAATATCCTTCACGATTCTATTAGTGGACTCCTCATCTTTTCCTACTTTAACTCCAATCACATTAGCAATATTAGCAACATAATGATTACTCATAGCAGAAGAAAATTTCTTACCTTTCATCACTTGAGGCAGCTCCAAGTTATTTCTCATCTTCAGATTTTGAGCCTTGGCAAGTATGTTCCCTTCCCCTTCTCTTGTTCTTGTACTCCTCCTTTCAGCCAGAACAGGACCCCATTTCTGTTGTTGTCCCTTTTTCCTCACCCCTTGTATCATCCTGGTCCTCCCATTATCCTCGTTGATTTCCGCCTTGTTCAGCTCATCTGATATCAGTGCCTTATGTTCCGATAACCCCAGTTCCTTGCTTACTTGTTCCTTATCCTCACTCAAATGTTCCTCTGCCAGCTCCTTCTCTCTTCCTTCCCTGTATTTCTCTACTATCCCATCTGGTAGAACAAAGGTTTCTCCCAATACCTCCGCATCACTTATCTTATTACCTATCTCTTCCTCATCAGATTCCACCAGGTCCATTTCACTCAGCAGGTTAACCCCATTGAAGTTGCTCATTTCTCCCATATTTAGACTCTCCATGTAGCTATCTCTGAACAAGCTGGTCCACATAGGCACGGTTTTACTGTTCCTGCTGCCATCTTTCTTTTGTGTTTCATTTCTACTCCCTGTTGTAGTTCCAGACTGTTGTTGTGTTGTCGTTTTATGATTAGTGTCCATTCCACTTACATCATCAGG
>JAUNZO010003885.1:0-116210 GCA_031894775.1 Chloris gayana | reverse complement strand
CTAGTACACACTAGTAGTTTATATAGACATTTGTGTGTTTGGGCATCCAATTTTCACCGGTAACACAAAGGATTACGTTTATAATCTTGAAAGATCTAGAGCAAGTTAGGAACCTAGGCATACCTATGGAACTGGACTTTTTAGATCTAATCAACTAATTTCTACTATCAATTTGATTGAAATCCTGGAATGTGAATAATAACTAAATAGGTTAGATTTCGTGTGGTGGAACCAACCCACCCAAATTCAAATTCAAATTTGATACATGTACGGTTAATTATTTCTTTAGTTGGAGGCAGCAATGAGTTCAGTCCTCCAAGACGCTCGTAGGAGTAGGAGTTTAGTGCATGCCTTCTTAGAGGTGAGTACTTATGCATGTATACAAGTATCTTTAAGTTGCAATGCCTTGGCTTGTTGAAACGAAGTGTCTTAACGAAGGCTGGGTACATCATGGCATTGTCTTGTTGTAGTATAATGCCTTATTGCCTATCACTCGTCCTATTTAGTTTTTATTTTCTTTACAAATAACTCTCTCTCTCTCTCTCTCTCTCTCTCTCTTTTTGTGTCTGAACCGCGAGAGAGCTATCTTTGTATTAGGCATGAAATGCTCATCTGTTCTCTAGGGCTCCATGTATGTTTTGATCCAACAATACACCCCAAGCAATCCTGAGCATGTTTCAACAGGGTCGCAGAAACAAAGGACAATGACAACTGTAATGAAAAAATGGCATGCTAATATACATCTGAATCAAATGATCCTGTTGGGATCATTCACTTCAGCTGAAAAGATTAGGAATGCAGGCTCCCGTGTCAGGATTCTGCTGCTCCTTCCAGATTCGACCTGTCACTCGCAGTTTCAGCTCCTTTCTGTCCCCGCCAGAGAAGAACAACGCCATATTGCGTTGGATTATTAATCCATCGTGGCTGTCCCGCACTTTGCGGTGGCTGTCACGGATGCTGCGGGGAGTGCCCTCCCATGTCATCTTCCTTCCATTGGCACCCACCTCAAGACTATAGCTGTAGTTCCTTGCCTCATTCTCGTCGCCCATGAAGCGGAGGAATGCCATGTACACTGGTGCCATTCCAAGCTGGAAAGCCTCAAAGTGCAGGCAAAAGTATTGCCCAAAACAATGAAAAACCTGAAAAGTAGATATAATGTTTAGTTTATAATCAATCTGTTCACATGTTAAAAGAGCAAAAGGAAAAATATGAAAGCAAGAATAAATTCACCATATCATTGTAAGAAACCAATCTATTCACTTAGCTAATTTTAAGCCTTCAGGAAAAAAAATGAATACAATCACCAATCTATTTTCACTTAGGTAATTTTAAGCCTTCAGGAAAAAATGAATACAATAAATGGAACTTTATTCATATGAAACAATATGAATAAAAGATTTGATCAACATATATCAAATTAGTATACTGGGTCACTAGGGAGCTGTACATATTGGTTATAGATTTAGAGTACATAGTATCAGGTAACTCATACAGCAAGTCTACAGATGACAAAGCATAAAAGTGATCAAATCATGTACTTACAGTTAGCATCCAAGTTGCATTTTCAACCTCTCTGGGGTTGGACTTCACGTAACGATGGTTGAATGTGCACCCAGAATGCATGTCAACCTTATGGTCATCTCTTAGATGTGAAACAAGGAAGGGAATATCCCCAACAGCAGAGCATTCAGATCCCGCATAAGGGCAGTTGTATGGCCTAAAATTGCACTGCGACTCATGCTTGAGCTTGCTATAGTATGGGAATATCTCTGGACAACCTAGTGAGTAGTATTTGCACGGTAGTTCGAGTGATTCAGCTACTTTTTCCAGTGCCAAACACCTGATGTCTCCCAGCTCCTGTCGACACGTAGGGCAGCGATTGTGCACCCGAGCTTTGCAGGTTGAACACAAAGTATGGCCATTTTGACACTGTAAATAAACAAACAAGACAATTATATTAGCAATCAACTCAAGGTGAACACAAAATTCTGGAACTAAAGAAACCATGCCATGACACATGTACTGAACATATTTGATGGAAAACACAAGAATGACAAATTAAGCAAGAATGCCTACTACGCGACATATAGAAAACTTAAACGATATACTGATTTTGAAACCTCATTCAGTCAAAAAAATACTGACTATAAATCAATCTTTTGGTCTTTTTATTTATTTGGTTTTGCAGCATGTCTTGCCCTGCAGTAGACCAGTACCAACATTATATATGAAAAATCGGAGGGAGAACTATACAATTATTGTGAAGATTGACTTGCTTTAGCACAATATAACATTCTCCAGAGAACAATCTGATTCTTGAAATGTGTACAATTCATTAAATCAACATTCCACTTTATCCAGTCACAGATGTACCCAGATTCTACTTTATCCAGTATGCGTACAAGCATTTAGTAAGCCTACATCACTGCATATACAAAACTTAAATGATACATTCTGGAAGATAAGTATATTTTCGTTTCTCCTTACAACTATCTATTGGATACAGATATTTTTTTATTCTTATTCTTAAGTGTGGCCGTGTGGGACCAACCTACAATTGTGGTTTAATATTAACAGTAACTTGAACCATAAAATAACATGACAGCAATGCTCAACAATGATAAATGATTCTGCAGGCCAGTCAAACTGAAAGACCAAACGATACAATCTCCACTCTATTATACTCCATTCAGCCATTTGTCAGTTTCTGAACAACTAAAGAATCCAAAACCAGGGATTGATTGCAGCATACTACCTCCCTTCCTGATTCTGTGACGAATAATGATTGCATGTTTGCGCATGTACTCTACTCCCTCGGTCAAAAAATGATGACGTTCTAACCGGAGTGGCAGACATTTCCCAACCAGAGGGAGCACTAACTAATGTCTTCAAGAACAATTCAGGAACATCTACCATCACGTCAGCTAGCCCATGCTAACAACGCCAAATGTCATTAGCGCCGAATCGTTGGGCATCATTTCAATCGAATCGACAATATTGTACTCCCTCCGTCCCAATATGTTTGGCATTATAGGCTCCGAGCACGGAGATTAAGAAGAGAAGGAATAAAGTAGGTACGTAGAAAACGAGGAGGAAAGAGATAGAGATAGAGGTATATTGGGAAGAGAGAAAGGTGTCTCGGGAAGTGAGAATCGCCAAACATTTTGGGAAAAATGGATGAGTCAGAATCGCCAAATATTCTGGGACGAGGGAGTACCGAAATGGAATAACTGGACACGCAAGTTGAATTGTGTTGGCCCAGATCCGAACAAGCAGCCAAGAACAAGATCCTATCTTTCTCGAAACAGGTCAATCTAAGGAACAAATTTCGTCTAGTTCGCACGGCAATCCCAAGATTCATTACGCAATCAAGAAACAAAGAATCCCCGAGCGCAGGCGCTGACCTGGTGGATCGGAGGGTACATGGAGTTGGTGCAGACGGGGCACTCAAGCAGCTCGTGCACGCTGGTCGCTGGCGAGATCAGAGGCCTGGCGCCACCCCCTCTGGCTCCCGTAGACGCGGCGCCCCCGCCGCCTGGGACCACCCCAATGCTGGCCGCCGCCATCGCGGCCGCCGCTGCGGAAGAGGTCTTGAGGAAGGGGCGGGGCAGGTGCGACAACGAGACCGCGTCCTCGTCCTCCATGCCGTCCGTCGAGGACACGCACTCGATGATGTCCATCATGTCCATGCTGCCCGGCCGCGGCCCCCGCCGGAAATCGGGGTGGCCGCGGGAGGGGGCACGAACCGGGGTGAGCCTCGCGGCCGCGGCGACGTGTCGTCTCGGCCAGGCAGATCTCCCGCTACGGCGTTCGAGTTCTTGGAGAATCCTCCAAGAACTCGACGACGAGGAGAAGGGGAGGCGCCGAGACGCGAGAGGGGATGGATTTGATTTCTTCCTCGCGTTCGGTTCGGTTGGCCGTTGCTACGGCGTTCGAGTTTTTTTTTCTTTTTTTTTCCTTGGCTGCCTTTGCGCAGGTTGAGGTGATGGACGTGGCAGCGTTCAAAAGAACCACAAGCAGCGCGTTGCCTGTTCGTGGGCATTTCAAATTTTGAAACGAGGTTAACGAGGTTCCATCACACAATCTGAAAATTTAGATCATCTTGATATGACTATCACTTCAAAATGCAAAATTTCTTGCATGTCAGATGCTTCTTTTATTCAAGGGAAAGATTCTGGACTTGGTGTTTTCATATCTTAACGAGAAAACTATTAATGGAATGTTCATATACAAGCAACATCAAGTCAGGCTGATTCTCCACTTCATGCTAAAGCTTTAAGTCTATCTCTCGGTTTGTGGATAATCAAAAAATTACAAGCTACAGAATGTCATTTCCTTATGGACAACATGATTCTTGTTCGCAGTCTGAAAAATATGCAAAATTCCAATCTTGACCGGAGGATTAAGCCTCTCATCGAGAGAAATAGAAAATAAAAAATCAACTATTAACATGACCTTTTCTTACATTCCTAGGGAAGAAATTTCATAGCTGACTCCTTAGCTAGGAATGATTTTAATGTTACAAATGGCAACTGTATTTTTTCTTGTTCTATTTTTTAGGCCAAATTTGCTGCAGGACATCGCGACTTTGTGGAATTAGCTGAGGACATCGAAAAAAGTCATATTAGGCGACGGACACTATCGAAATGTGGTAATTAGCTGCTGGACACTATAACATAGGAAACAGGTTTTTCTAAATTTTTTATCTCGATGCACATGGCATACGACAATTTCAAATTTTGCATAAGTATATATTGTTGCATTCTCTATCTATGTGTTTTTCCTCATAATTGTTTTGACAGTTTGCATAGCTTAATCTGAAAAATAAATATTCTTCAAGTTGAAAAGTTATGCAAATTGTAAAAAAAAATTGTGAGAAAAAACACATAGTTAGAGAATGCAACAATACATACTCATGCAAAATTTCAAGTCATCATGTGACATGTGCATCAAGATAAGAAAAATAGAAAAACTCTTTTCCTATGTTATAGTGTCTAGCAGCTAATTACCACATTTCGGTAGTGTCCGTCAGCTGATATGACTTTTTCGATGTCCTCAGCTAATTTCACAAAGTCGCGATGTCCTGCAGCAAATTTGGCCATTTTTTTACCATCAAAATGGTTGCCTCAGGTCCATTGGACGGTGTTGTGTGGATATGGATTGTCTTCCTTACCATTAATGGTGCTGTTAGATTAATTATTAACTCATAAAATGACTTGATTAGGCATTCTATAACTGCTTGAAACTGGATTGGAGGTCCCACCTCATTAATTTTCCTTTTCATTAAATCAAGGCTGACAGCATTGTCCCCTGGATTTGAAGCATTAGTTGTCTTTGGACATTTTCAGTCCTTTTTTCTTTCTACAGAATCTGATGTTTATCTTAGGATTCATTAGAGAAAATAAAAGGATCAAATCAGCGAAACAGGAAATTAAATACAGAAGTCAAATTAGTTTTCCTTCGTATTTTGACTGCCGTTACTCCGCACACCCCAACATCCGGTTGTGTGTAGTATTCAACTTTCTGATACGAGTAAAATCAAGGGAAAATGCTGTTGCCTCTCCTTTAAAAACACTCAGTTTGACACTTATTACAAAGGCAGTCAAATTAATTTAGTTATGAACTTACCCTGCTCCTAGTCAACCTCATCCTCATCCCTCAACTTTGAGTGTTGCAAAGCCCACCAGGCCCACAGAACGAGGTCAACGTCGCCCAGTAGTTTTTTCCCCTCCCGGTCAAAAAATTGCTAAGACTTCTGTATTCATTTGTTTGTGGGTGTTCATGCATTTTATTTGTACGCAGCAATATAGCCTTCATATGGTCATGGGAATTAACATCGAAACCTACAACACATACTACTACTAGATCCAAACTCTTAATTTGCAAGTATGTAAGCAAATATATATAATTCCTTTCTCTCCAGAGCGGCGCCGTCGATCGCAGGCGGCGCGACACCCGTGAAAAAGGCCCGTGCACCGCCGGCTCCTTCACGGCATCCATGGCGCACCGCACTGTAGTTATTGGCGTCACCCGCTCATCTCGATCATCGTAAATGTGCCCGTCCTCCTCCGTTGATAATCGAGAGAAGCGATGGGCAAGAAGCCTGGCGGCGCCGGCGCCGGGTGGCTGGCCACCGTCAGGAAAGTCTTCAAGCCGGCGTCCAAGGACCTGGGCCACGCCAACAAGCAGGTACATATTCTTAGGTACTTGAGTTGGTGCGTGTTGTTTTTTGGCATTCACGTTTTGATCTCTCCGGAGTACGGGCAGAAGGGAGGCGGTGGCGGCGAGGCAGCTGATGAGGTCGTCTCCATCGAGCACTGCTTCCCGGCAGCCGAGACGTCGCCGGAGGTCACGAACGATGATGAGGGCACCGGCGGCGTGGTTTGGTTGGAGCGGGAGGATTTCTTCGGGGAGGTGGTGGGCGCCAGGAGGGGCGGGACCACCGCGGCTTGGCTGCTGCGTCGAGAATGGCAGCCGCTCGCGGGAGGGAGGAGCGTGCCGCCGTGAGAATCCAGGCCTTCTACAGAGGATACTTGGTACGTGTGTCCATTCCTTTGTGCATGAACAAAATCTGCTGGTACGTACGTTTTCACAATCGATTTCTGATGATGCCTAACATCAAACCATGTGTTAGCCAACTGCATTATTATCTTTACCTCGTAATAATCCAACTAACGAACTCATCCCGACCTGTGTACATGCATGATTATGGCCTGGTTTCGATAGAAACTAATTAAAAGACTAACGCAAAGCATGAATCGAGATTGTGATGACTTAAAAAAAAAGATCGTTTGTGACTCAATTGATTCGTACGATAAGTTGGGGAGAATCTATTTACTGGATTACCATTTGATTTCCCAACAAAAGGTGGAGCTGTGTGTGTGCAACCCGTGATTCATCAATGGCTAAACATGTCAGATGCGACTGATCAATGGCTAAATTAAAGGGGTTGGTTGCCACAAGCTTATGGTCTAGAGAGGTCTGTTTGGATCTCATGGACTAACTGTTAGTCCTTAGTTAATCCATACAAAAAGACTAATAGAGCTTATGCTTATGCTAAAAACAGATTTTACTCTGGATTACCAAGCTTATTTAGAGTGTAATATGCAAAAATCTATGGTATTTTTTCGGCGGTACAAAAATAAAAATAGATTGTTGGGCTTACACAATCCTTCAGCGAGTCAGGACTAATAGTAAATCCTGATCGATCCAAACGTGGCCTGACAAATGTCCCTCTTCTTCTTGTGTGCAGGCGCGGCGAGCCCTGCGCGCGCTGCGCGGTCTGGTGCGGCTGCAGGCGCTGGTGCGCGGGCACCAGGTGCGGCGCCAGGTCCAGCGCACCATGCGATGCATGCAAGCGCTGGTGCGCGCGCAGGACCGCGTCCGCGCCTGCCGCCTCCCGACCCCGCCGCCCTACGCCGGCAGACGGTCTTTCGGGCGCGACGATGACCACCAGATGGAAGCTCACCCTCCACGGCGCAGCAATCACGTGAGCCCCCTTTCGTGCAAGAGGACGATGCGTGGGTCGCCGGCACGTTGCTCCGGCACCGCGATCGTGCCGAAATCGTCGCCCCCGATACCTATGCTTACGAATTCCAGCGTCGGCGACAGGTTCGTCGACCACCACACAGAGTTTTAATTTCTTCTTAATGTTCATCATCGGATACTGTATATGCTTAGTTGCATCGAACATTATTTATGCAGCAGGCTGATGATGATAAGCGCAATAACAATGCCGGGTGGCACTCCCACGCCGGCGTTCAGCCTCGTCATCAGCACGCGCCAGATCCTCATTCCAACCAACATTGCTTTGAGGCCGGGACCTCGTCCTACGTGACGGCGGCCACCACCGTGGAGATGGAGGACGCCGGCAGGAGCAACAAGAGCCCAGCTACAACGAGGGACCTGTACCCGGTCGTCCGTCCTCCGGTGGTGACCCCGGGGTACATGGCCGCGACGCAGTCCGCGCGCGCCAAGGCACGCATAGCGCCGCCGCCGGCTGCTGCTCCAAGCAGGGCGCACGCTCGGACCCGGTCCGGATCGGCCCGTCTGCCGCAGCAAAGAGCTGCGCATAGCCCGGAGTCCAGCTGCAGCGGTGACCGGACACCCACTCATCAGCTGGGCGGGCGGAGCAGGCTCGCCTTTGCCTGAGCTTCTTTCACACACCAATATACTGCTAAACACTTGCTTGAATCGTCAGATGGCAGATTAAATGTATTTACTAGAGCTAGGAGATAGATATGATGTGGGTAGGACGTCATATAATTTCTCTGTTACAACTGAATAACTGTAGTTTGTGAATAACGATTGTCATATTGAACCGGTCATGTCATCACTGTTTCAGGTAACCGGTTACATCGATGAACATCGGTACGTCGTCATCGAATCGGTTAACCAGTCATTGTACCATTTCATTTCATTGTCAAGCCAAGTGATTCCGTACGGATCTGCCTCACGACCTCCGACGCTAACACAAATAATGAATTCCCCACATGTCGCAACAGAAAATTGTGGGATAATTATAGATGAACGTTAAACAAATGTCTTTTTTTATGCAAATGTTGGATAAATTAACCAATTAAGTGGTGCCAAAAAATTCTGGTTGGTGTGGATGATTATGATTATGCGTCCTTGCTTTGGAAAATTCTGGCTGTTTATATGAATGTTTAGATAATTAAGCAATTAAGTAAATACTTCAAAATTCTGGCTGTGGGTTGTGGGGGAGACCACCACCGCCTGAGAAATCCTATGTGCAGACCAATCGATAGAAGTCCGTCGGTAGAGCGGCCCATCCGGCCCACGACTCCTCTTATTATTGCAGTCTATCAAAGAAGCACGAAGTATAGATCCTAGATCAACATTTTAGAGAATTTGTATCAACGTTTCTACGAAAACAGATCAACGTTTCAGAAAGATGAAATCAACATTTTTAGAAAAATGTTTATATAGAATATCAGCAATGTTGACACGGCGTAAACAAAATGTTGATATAGTGCATCGAAGATATTGACGAAAATTCGATTTAAAAAAAAACATTAAAAATATTCATATCGGATCTCGTTTCGTAGAATTAATTCTAAATAACACGGTGGTGTAAACGGATTTGAAAACAGAGTTACGGTTTGGAAGAAAAACATGTTTTAAGTTTCAAAATCAATTGGTTTCTCTCTCCAATCCCACCACACCAATCCCGTGGCGACACGTGGCAGCACTAGCCACCCTTCCCTTCTCCACCCGTCTCGAATCCGTAGCATTCATCTAGTTTGCACGAATCTCAAACATTGATCTATACAAAGACTCCCTTCGATCGATCTACATATAGGAAGTCCCTCACCGCCCTAGCCCTTAATGGGCCTAGCCCGAGAGGATGGCGGCCTAAGGCTCGCGGCGAGCAAGCCAACCAAGGTGGGCGTGCGGCCTAGAAACGAAGAAGGAAGGCAAATGGGCCTGGGCAACCCATTCACCATTGTACGGCCAAAGGCTAGTACGGGCGAAGGCTTTGACCAGCCGAAGACCCGTGTAATGGTGTGCAGCGTGAAAGTGTAACTTGACTATCGGGTTAGGTGACCATGTAGCTATGAATAGTCACGGAACCCGGAGAATCGGGCATCACGTTTGTATGACAGGACATTACATGCTCGTCATGTCTTGTCAACATCAATAATACATTTGGACCACGTAACCCTCGGGCGGTGTCCTTCGGCTCTTGTTCGCTATATCAAGGCCCGACCGAGGACTCTTAGCTCGATAGGGCCCCTTCGGATACCCCTCGAGCCTCTCCTCGGCGGGTCCCATCTACGTGTTTAACCTTGCAGCTACAACTTGGATGATTATGAGTAACTACATGAAATTTTTCGTAAGGAATAGATTAGGCCTTGCCCTCCCTTTATCGACAATACAAATGTTGGGGGCCTAGCGTGGAGCAAGCCTCGCGTGAAGCAAACGTCACGACCCCGCGTATCTAACTTCGGTGACTAACCCCGAGTCTCCAGGCGAACGTGCAGGTCAACGAGCGAAGCGAAGGACTCGGAGGCGAAGGAAGCACCCTCGGTCGGACCGAAGAGGGAGCCCAACGGAGGAGAGGGCCCCCGATGCGAAGGCCTACGATCGGCGGGGCCGCACCCGAGCGAAGAGTCGGGGTCCAGCGAAGCGCCGGGCTAGAGTGCTCGCCGGCTAGAGGCCGGCTAAGCCGCGAATCACACATGCTTGGTCGGCTTTCCCGAATTGCCCTCGAGTGTTACCGCCTTTCGGTGGAACCAGGGGCAACGGCCGGGGATACATGTAAAGTGTGGCTCCCTAGGACTATAAAGGGAGTCCAAGAGTCACGTGTAAACACACAGGTAATCTTGAGCTAACCTCGCTTATACTAAGAGTCGTTACCTCGCCACTCTGTTCATTTACTTTGCATATTAGTTCTTTGTGTTTGGTGTGTTGAGTGGGGCTTGTACCTCACCGCTTAGCACGCCAACATTAGCGCCACCGTGCGTGAGCTCGAAATCCAAGCTCACGATGATCGGATCCACAAAACCGCAAGAGACGCTCGATCGAGGTCTCTTGGAGTTTTTGTGGAGCTGATCATATAAAGGATAATACAGGCAAAGCCCGCCAAGACACCCATGGCTACAAACGGCCATCTCAACCTCACCAAGAAGGACAAGTTGGTTGATCAAAAGGTATATCGTTCTATGATCGGATCCTTGCTTTACCTTTGTGCCTCTAAGCCCGATATCATGCTTAGTGTTCCTATGGAGTGCCACATGGTGTCCGTTAAAAGAATCTTAAGATATTTGGTGCACACACCCAACCTAGGGCTTTGGTACCCCAAGGGTTCGAAGTTTAACCTTATAGGCTATTCCGATGCGGATTATGCCGGAGACATGGTAGATAGGAAGAGTACCTCCGGGACATGCCAATTTTTGGGTAGGTCCCTAGTGTCATGGTCATCAAAGAAACAAAATTTCGTTGCCCTATCCACGGCCGAAGCGGAGTATGTTACAGCTGGTAGTTGTTGTGCACAACTATTATGGATGCAACAAAGGGATTATGGTTACAAGTTGAACCGTATTCCACTCCTATGTGGCAATGAGAGTGCCATAAAGCTAGCATATAATCCCGTTGAGCATTCGTGCACAAAGCATATAGATATCCGTCATCACTTCTTGAGAGATCATTCTATCAAAGAGGATATTGAAGTGAGCCATGTGAGAACCGATGAACAATTGGCCGATATTTTCACCAAGCCACCGAGATGGAAACCGTTTTTGTCATTTAAGGAGTGAGCTAAATATCCTTGATTCTAGTAGTGTGGCTTGAAAGCTTGCATATCCGTTGTGATGTAGAGTATTTCCTTTTTGATAAATAAAATTCTTGAAAAATCTTGTATGTTTTGTTTTCCAAAATCATTTGATTCTTGATCTTTGGATCATGTGGATTTGGATGTAATCATTGTTGGAATGATTGATTATGGCTGGTTACATCCAATGAAACCTTAGCACATGTCCATGATTTTAATTGAGGACAAGAGAGGAAAGAAAA
Source organism: Chloris gayana (assembly GCA_031894775.1). NCBI lineage: Eukaryota > Viridiplantae > Streptophyta > Magnoliopsida > Poales > Poaceae > Chloris > Chloris gayana. The sequence continues at coordinate 104,675 of JAUNZO010003885.1, read as the reverse complement.
GTGGAGCAAATTTCTGCCATTCCGGCAAGTCTGAAATTTTCCTCGGAGAGTCGAATATATCCGCTCGAGTCGGATAACGTCCGACTTCCCGTGTAGAGTTCGACATTGTCCGACCGAGTCGGACAATCTCCGACTCCACGAGATTTCCACTATATCCCGAGTCCAACTTACCCCTTCACCCTATCTTCCTCATTCATCACCAAACCTTCTCTCTCCTCGCCCAACCGGCGGCTAGAGCTCTCCATTGGCGATCTCCCTCGTCCATCGGCGTTTTGGAGAGATTGGTGGGGGAAAAGCTTCTCCCACTCGGACTCTATCCGATCCCTTCGTCGGCTTCAAGGTTTTTCCCCTAATCCTTCTCTCTCACCTAGGTTTTAAGGTCAACTTCTATGGATTAGGAGATTCCTTGTTTCCCCTGCCTAGATGACGCATAGATGTTATTCCTAGGATGCTATATGTGCTGTAGATGAAATATGGCTAGGAATGTGCGGTGGATCCATGCGGAATAGCAAATTTGGTGAAGTTTCTATTGTAGTCGGACAATGTCCGAGTGAGTCGGACAATATCCGACTCCTCGACCCGATCGGATATTATCCGACCCAGTCGGACATATCCGACCCCCACGTAAACAGCACCAAGTTTAAAATTGTGCATTGATTCATCTCATCGTATCTCTCTATGCTATTTATCTTATACCAATTCTTGTTCTTCTTCTCGTCAGCATGGGTCTCTCTGCCACCAATCCCAATCCGAAAAAGAGAACCAAATATTCTGAAGATGTACAACAATCCGGGAAGAAGAGGAGAAGGCCTAGGACGAGTGCACCTCCCAATTGTTGAGCCTAGGGAGGAGGAAGAACCCACCGAAATCCACCGGGAAATGAGGAATGTGGTGGTGGATCCTGCTTTAAGTCGTGAGCCAATTAATTATGTTAAAGGAGCAGAATCAGTGGCTATTGAAGTTACAGAGACAAATTGGTTTTCCATGGATCGTGAGACCATGGATAACATATTTTGGTCCCACTTTCATGCAGATTGGTACATGTGTGCATACAAGAACAAGGTGAATCCCACAATGCCTATGCAGTACATTGATTGGGATTACATGGCAAATAGGAAGACAACCTTGTTTGATGAAGTGATTGCTATGTGTGAGTATCATGGGATCAAGAACATCATGGGTTTCAAGTATGATTGGAACCAAGAGATTGTGTGTCAGCTTTACTCCACTTTCTACTTTGACAAGGCTGCGGAGAGGATGTGGTGGATGACCGATGGAGAGAAGCTATCTTGCACCTTCTTTCGTTTTGCTAATATTCTTGGATTGAGAGACACTATGATCGGGGCCACTCGTCTCCATGATAGAGACTCTCAACCCCGAGCAAATGAGGTACATGTACATTGATGAGACATCTTGCAACCCATCTTATGCTACAAGTTTCAAGCCTATCTATGTGGTCTTGCATAGGATGCTTCGTCTCACCCTCTCTCCTAGGGGTGGAAACGCTGATCATGTGTCTTCCTATGCAAAGGATCTTCTTCACATATTTGCAAGTCGGGGAAGGTTCAATGTGTGGGACTTCATTTTCGAGTGAGATGTGGCATGGCTCGGTGGATGCTAGGCGTGCTTGTGTCTATGCACCATTTGTTATGTGCATGATTGAGAGGATTGCACTCATAACCCTCTTTAGCCTAGGATGCCCCCAAATGCTCCTAGGACTCCCTCACGGAGTGCACCCGCAGCAGCTCCGGGTTCTAGCAAGTGCAACCCCACCTAGCAGCAGTTCAGCTACTCACCATGACAGCCACCGTGGTCGTGGTCCTAGCTCCAAGAACAAGAGTGGTCTTTTCAAGATGCTTAAGAGAATTTTCATCATGTGCTAGAGGATGGATGCCAAGATGAAGAACATTGAGCAGCGTCGGAATGTGCTGAACGAGCGGCAGAAAGTCATCTATGATCACCTCCAGTATCGCTACTCCTAGAGCCCCCTCTCTAGAGCCGGTCCCTGTTCCTCCACCGGTTGAGTACTTGTGGGACTCCTTCACTCCGGATGAGTCTCATTACTTTAGCTACTTTCCACCTCTAGCTTACTCTAGTGGTCCAACCTTCCCTACTCGCTCCTACCGGCCCTAGCACGGGTACCTCCACTCACACCGGATTTCACTATGAGGAGGATGAGGCCGAGGATGAGCCCGGGCATGAGCCTACTGTTGGGACTACTGTAGCTTCCGAGGCTGAGGAGGAAGGAAATGAGGATGATGAGGAGTCAAAGGATGCTAATGGCACGGAGGCAACTCGTTCTCCCCACTACACGAGGAGGCTCTCTACCAAGGGAAAGGGCCCAGCTGATATTGAGGAGGAGGACGATGATGACGATGAGGATGATGATGAGGACTGGGGCGATGATGAATAGATTCCACTTTCTTCCTTTTTGGTGTTTTGATGCCAAAGAGGGAGAAGTAAAATTCAGCAAGCCCTTTGATGTTGAGTAGAGCAAGTGAGAGTTGCTCTTGTATCTTGTTTTATTTATGGACATGTTCTTAGGATGTGTGTTTTGTGATGAACTATGTGGTGTGCTTTATTTGTAAGACTCCGTTTTTAAATTCCTATGCGATGAACTATGTCTTATGGATGATGAATGGTGTAATGTTATTTGTGTCGTTTCTAGTTGCATTTGTGTGGATCCTCATGCCATATGCATTGTTGCTCGTTCTTCTCTTAAATATATGCCTTGTGGATCAAATGCATGGTTTTAGGGGAGCCCTCTTGTTTCTCTCTAAAATATGTGCACTTGGTTTTGAATTGACCATTTATGAATTCAACTCATGCACACCTTTAGGGGGAGCTCTTTCCTTTTTGGTCTCTCCGTTCTAGCTCTTTTTATTCTTAATTGTCAATTTTAGTTGTATTGTCATCAATGACCAAAAGGGGGAGATTGAAAGTGCATCTAGGCCCCTAATTATGGTTTTGAGTGATTGATGCCAATATAATTAAAAAGGACTAATGTTTCAAATGAGCTTGTACGCAGTTTATATTTAAAATTCAATTGAGAGCAAAGAAACACAAAAAGGAAGTGGCCAAGAGCTTTCAAGTTTACAAGATTTGGAAAAATGGTCAACTATGCTCATGATCAAGATGTGAAGCTTTTTATTTATGTCTTGAGTACAGAAAACACCGTACTATCAAGAGGGACACACAAGTATAAAGCATGGAAAATCAAGCGCTCAAAAATTCCCTTTCCAAGTAAAAAAATTAGTTTTTCACTTCCTGGGTGTCGGACAAAGTCCGAGTCTATTGGATATTTTAGTCGGACTCCGGAGACCTTGCCACTTCGGGAAAATCGGAGGAGTCGGATATTGGAGTCAAACTCCGGAGCGCCGCAACCCAGCGAAGTCGGATATATCCGACTCGGTCGAACAAAATTCGACTCCACCAAATAGCCGACTCCTCGGATTATTCGATCGGACTCCGGAGAGTCTACCTTTGTCCGGAAACCCTAGGAGTCGGACAATATCCGACTCCGTCGGACAATGTCCGACTATGTTGAACCCTCGAACATATCCGACTTATGTCGGGTTTCTCTCTCGGACTCCGGAGCAGATCACATAAATGAGTCGGACAAAATCCGAGTAAGATCGAGCCCAACGGCTCTATTTGGTGCCTCGGCTATAAAAGGGGACTTCATCCCCATTTGGCCGGTTGGCACCCTCTCCACACTAAAAAACACCCCCAAACTCTCCCAAGCACTCCTCCTCTTCCGGATTGATTCCCCACTCCAAACCTTGGCGGATTTGTGAGAAGACCGAGGAGAATTCATTTAGCTTCATCTCCATCTCAAGAGCACTTGTTTCATTCTCATCGCCGGTGTTTGTTGTGTTTGTTACTCTTGGGGATTCATCCCGTAGACGGTTAGGTGTTACCCAGCGAGCTCCCAAGCTTGTGGTTGAGACTCGGGTCGTTTGTATTGCCCCTCCCTTCGTGGAGTTTGTTTAGTGAATTTTAAGCCGACCTTTGTGGCGGTTTGAAGTGGTTAGGGTTGAGAGCAACCCGGTCCTTGGTGGACTCCTCAACGGAGACGTAGGCTTCTAGGTGGAGCTGAACTTCGGTAAAAATCGTGTGTCTCCTTTGTCCCTTTTAGTTTCTTGCAATCTTGTGTGCTCTAGCTCTAGGTTGTTCTTGCTTAAATTTCTAGATTAACTTGTGTAGGTGGCTTGCTTGCTCGTGTCCTTTTTACCTTAGCTTTCTTGTGTTGCTAGTTGCTTGCTTGTTGTTTATTATCCGTGGATTTGTGCATCTTGACCGCCGATCTACTTTCCGCACGAGGCGATCGGACATTGTTCTACTCTAGTCGGATATTTGTCCTAGTCGAACTTTATCCTACTATAGTTGGATATTGGAGTCGGACAAATCTTTCCTGTGTTTCTAATTTGTTGAATTAAGTGATTTTCAGGATTATCGCCTCTTCACCCTCCATCTAGGCGACTTTCAAGAAGCAAAGCGGCGACTAGGAACCCAAAAGTTCGTACTCTTTTCCTCGCAGGGGAAGCCCCGAAAGGGGTGCGAGGTTTTTAACGAGGCGACATGTTGAATATCAGCTAAAAGTTATATAAAGCTGTACTTGCCCAACGTTCGAAGCAAAAACAGTCGAAACGACTTCCAAAAGAAAAGAAGTCCGAGCATTCGACAACGAGGCGTCACCTCGATCAATAGCCATACTCCACCGGGCATAAGCAATACACCCTGGAGTACTAGCTAGAGCTAACTCCGATGGGCATAAACAAAAGCCACGGAGTTAGTTGGCAAAGTTTCGCTCCGATGGGCATAAGCAAAAACTCCGGAGTTAGCAAGCACCGCTGGGCAAAAAGCAAAAACCCCGGAGCGACAAAACGAAGCGTAAGTCCGCAAAGGGGCTCGCGTTTCCATTCAAAGCGAAAACAAAACTTCACCCCTAAACGACTAAGTGGGGGAGTGATGTTTCATTTAAACAAAACGAAGCGTAAAGCCGAAAAGGGGCTCGTGTTTCCGTTCGAAGAAAAAACAAAATTTCGCCCCTAAACGATTAAGTGGGGGGGGGAGTGACGTTTCATTTAAACAAAATGAAGCGTAAAGCCGGAAAGGGCTCACGTTTCTGCTCGAAGCAAAAACCAAACTTCACCCCTAAACGGATAAGTGGGGGGAGTGACGTTTCATTTAAACAAAACGAAGCGTAAAGCCGCAAAGGGGCTCACATTTCCGTTCGAAGCAAAAACAAAACTTCGCCCCTAAACGGCTAAGTGGAGGGAGTGGCGTTTCATTTAAACAAAACGAAGCGTAAAGCTGAAAAGAGGCTCGCGTTTCCATTCGAAGCAAAAACAAAACTTCGCCCCTAAATGACTAAGTGGGAGGAGTGACCGAGATGGGCACCGGCTGCGCCAAGACAAAGGGAGCGTTTGGTTTGCGTCCACAGACTGCCACGCCACCGGTGTGGCTGCGCCAAATATTTGGCGCTGAATTTGCTCGCCATACTTTTGGCGTCGCGCGGCATGGAAATGAACCGTGATGCTGAAGCCACGCCACACTGCGCCATAATTACGGTAAGGAAGCAAACGCTGGCCGAAGCCGTGGCGTGGTTTGGCAAGTTTTGGACGCGATCCAAACGCGCCCAAAGTTCAAAATTGGCCGAGCAGTCCTCTTGATACGGGCCATCGAAGCAATAAGCCCGTGAAAGAGCCCGAACCTCAAGAAAAGCAACCCCAAAAGAGGCGAAGCAAATAAAAGTAAGCGACGCTAACCTGAAGCGAAGGCCCGAAGGCTATAGACAAATACAACGAAGAAAGCAGCCGAATCAGGTCAAAAAGCAAGTTTGAAACCCCGAGGTAGAAAATTTTCACACAATTAGAGCTTTTTATAACCCACAGTAAAACCTAAAAGAGCTGGGAGAGCAAACGCCGCCGCTGCCACCAGCATGTGTTGTACCCAAGGAAAAGCCCAGGCTCACTTTCAGCTCGGGAAAGATAGGGCAGACACGAGAGAACGAGAATAAGCGCCAAGTCGAAGCAAAAAGAAGGGCCAGGGGCACGGGGAGTGGCGTTTCCCCGCGCTCGCCCACACGCACGAGGCGGAATCCCGATCGACCGCGCTCAAATTCGCGAAGCAAAAAGAGCTGGTCCATCGAGGGGCTACTGTTGGGGGCCCGACGCGGAGCAAGCCTCGCGCGAAGCAAATGCTACGACCGCTGTATCTAACTTCAATGACCGACGTTGAGTCTCTAAGCGAACGTGCAGGTCGATGAGCGAAGTGAAGGACCGGGGGCGAAGGAAGCACCCCTAGGCAAAGTGTAGAGGGAGCCCAACGGAGGAGAGGGCCCCCGATGCGAAGGCCTGCGACCGGCGGGGCCTTACCCGGGCGAAGAATCCGGGGTCCAGCGAAGCGCCGAGCCGAAGTGCTCGCCAGCCGAGGCTAGCTAAGCCGCGAATCACGCATGCTTGGCCGACTTTCCCGAATTGCTTTCGAGAGTTACTGCCTTTCATTGGAACCGGGGCAACGACCGGGGGTAGAATGGTATTGTAAAGTGTGGCTCCCTAGGACTATAAAGGGAGCCTAAGAGTCACCTGTAAACACACATGTAATCTAGCTAACCTCGCTTATACTAAGAGTCGTTACTACCTCGCCACCAATCTGTTCATTTACTTCACATATTAGTTCTTTGTGTTCGGTACGCTGAGTGGGGCTTGTACCTCGTCAATAATTTCGGCAAACTATCTCCTTTGATGCATGTAAACGACAATAACCTAATGCATACGAGGAATATAAAATTTCTTTCCTTGCAAGAATACAATGATATTAATCTTTATATATGAATATGGATAATATAAGGAATAATTGCATATATCATATAGGGAATAGGGTTACAACACCATGCTAGGAACAATTTTAGCTCAATCGACCTGATAGATATGTATAATCTGCAGCCGGATGACATTGGTAATAGTTTAATCAGATGCAAAAGGGTTAAATTATGAGAAGTTTTTTCTTCCTCCTCCCTCCATCTCCATTGAACAACAAGAGCGTGATAGCACGGCAATGGAGCTTCTTTGACACGAGCTCATCACAGCCTCACGGGTCTATCGTCATGTTGTATGTTTGCCGGCGTCGCACCCACATTTTCCCACGGGTTCACCGAAGGCCGCTGCCCTGACCCAAGGCTGCTGACCTGCTGTTCAAGCTGAGAAACAGTGCAGACGTAGCAGGGAAGAGCGTGCCTTGCCCACAAATCAAGGTCGTCAGTAAACACTAAATATTTGAGCATTTGATGCTGGGCGTGGTCGATGTGGAGGACATGAGGATCGGAGTGAAAATAGATAAGAAGGCAACGGCAAAATTGTCTAGAATTTTGCATAATGTCATATTTGAAACCAAATGCAAATTGTTATGGCACTAGCACTATTTCGTCAATAGTAGTGGTATATTTCAAAATAAACAGAATTGTAGTGGTCTGCATCTAATTAACCCTTTAATTTGCTGTACTATCGGCACAGCACCCGTTCCAATTTAACTGACTACTAGAGCTCCTTTGGTTTGGCTCCTAGAGCAGCTCTGAGCGTGTAACAAGCTGAATCCAAATCAAACTTAATTTTTGAAAAGTGATTTTAGGCTCGAACACAAAGAGTTGTTTCAAAAAATGAACTAATAGAGCTGCTTTTCTTGGAACTGAAGATGGTAGCTTCTTTGTACTTCCATCCGTACATATGATTCCTGAAATTGAAGAGAAGCTATTTTACAAAATAGTTTTGCAACTTCTGCTCCTCCACTAGATGAGCTAATGAGATATATATTTAAGACGTGGGAGCTAAAGCTCAACTAAACACACCATAAATATGGAGGGATCTTTGGGTAGGATTGGTCCGCTCTGCATCTCGACACACCAGTCCCTTACAGCTATGTCTCATCACTATCACCTGTTCTCTTGGGTCGTGTGGCATTATGCCGTTATGTCTATTCCCGTTCCGAATTAAAAAGAATAAAAAATGTAAGTATACAATAAACAAGAAGGTGAGAAACCAGGTACACAATAAAAAAGAGATGCGAGATACATATAAAGGTGTATTAAAAATTAAGAAAAACACATTAAAATATGAGGATTATAACTAAACTGGGAAAAAATTGTATGAGTATAGAATGACAAATAATATAAGATAATTGGGTAGTATTTAAAAAAGAACAAGTTTAGAACTAGAAATAAAATTTTAGAATGTAATTAAGAATAACAAATATTAAGAGAGCGAAATGGCTTCTAGCCTAGTAGTTAGAGCACCTAAGTAGCATCTAACGAGTCTCGATTGAACTCCTTGTGGGAGTGAATAACCAGGCAGGAATAAAAGAAAAAAATAAAAAAATAGGTTGAGTTTCGCCTACTGACTTGAGTAAAAAAAAACAAGTATTAAGAGAATAATAAATAATAATATAATAAGTATTATGGAATGGTGGGGGTCAAAAAATATTGATGGCACCTTCTGCTATGTGTGTACAATACATGGAAAATAAAAAATGAAAATGTGTACCATGGACACGTAATGCAATAGGCATGAGTACAATAAATGTTGAGACAAGGGAAGCTACAAGTAGTCCATAAGTAAATGATTCTCCTTTTAGACTATTCACAGCAGAAGCGATGCTGAAAACCTGAAAGTGGTCTAGTAGTCTCATAGTGATGCTGAGTTGTGCTTGACGCCCGAAACGGACTGCATCGATGCCCAATTAAACGTGGGCCCATTTCGTCAGAGCACCGCTCCCTTGTCGTTTCCTTCACGTTAAATGAAAAATTCCTCAATGTTTACTATTATTTTATTGTTTCAGCACCGTTGCCTGAACATGATCCGGAGGCGCTTAAATTGGTTTGGGTATCGGTGGCTACAACAGTCAACACCGATGTTGAGTGAGGAGAGAGACAGTTTTGAGTTCGTTTTTTCACCCCACCGTGGGTGGTCTTAATATACTCCCTCCTTCACATAATAGAAAGCATATTAGGAAGATGCAAAAAATGCGAACATAATAATGCGTGTTACTTCAATTAGCCGTGCACGTATCTTGGCAAAAAGTAAGGTATGAGACCGAGAGTGTGTGGCTTAAAAATCCAAGAAACCGGTGTATTCAAGGACTCGGCGGTTCCTTTCATGGAAGCACCCATTTCGTACAACGACTGCTCAGTTTGATGGCACTCGTGAACAAGGCAATCCTCCAAGGAATTTTACTGGGGAATAAATTCACGAGGACCAGAAGAGAATTGCTTCATCAGCAGTTCTTGGAAAGAGGAAATGATCCAAAACTAGTGAACAAGACTTGTGGAAGAAAGAAACCATATTTTTTTGAGCTCCCGTATTCGAAGTACTTGGTGGTTTGTCATTGTATTGATCTAATGCATATTATGAAGAATGCGTGTGATGCTCTTGTGTGCACTTTACTGAATATGAAAGGCAAAAGTAAAGATCACAAAAATGGATGGACAGACTTGGAGGAAATGGGATTGAGACCCGAGCTTCATCCTAATGGCAATAAGCTACCCCGATCATGCATCACTCTATCCTGGCAGGAGAAAAAAAGTGCTATGTGAGTTCTTCAAAAGTGTGAAGGTTCCATCAGGTTACTCCGCCAACATTGGAAGCTACTTCTCGGTGCCCGACCTAAAAGTTATTGGTAAACTGAAGTCTCACACTTGTCATATCATTCTCAGAACATTGCTTCGGGCAGGGATTAGAAACATCCTACCCATGAAGGTCCGAGTAGGTATCATGAGTTTTTGCTTATTTTTCAATGCAATATCTCTTGTTTATCCACATAGGGTTCTTTTATGGTCCATAACCAGGTTCATCTGTAGTTTCATGCCCTATATTTTTGTTCTGTCCCTTTGCTAAAACATACTCTGTTTCGAATTTAGGGCTTTCTCAATCTTTGTTGCAAGTGATACGACAAAAAAGAGGAAAGGCAAAGTGTTGAAGCATATGGAGAAATTCAGTGTAAGTGAAATTACCTTCGAATTAAGTATGTGCTCCACACCTAATTTTGCTCCAACTATGTGCTCTATGTTGCTACGGTGTCATCAGCTGTCCATCTTTAATTTGTGGTTTCTACACTATCCACCACATGATCCACATCGTTGCACTAGCCTCTAATATAAAGAAGCCGGAGATTTGTCGTCTTCCGTCTCCATGATGCTTCATTTCTTTTATGTTGTATGTAACCCTAGTTCATGCTTGTGACAGCCCGCCACTCCGGGTCGGGCTCGCTTACACCTGGCAGCTTAATAGGCCCTCAAGACTTATCTCACATATCAACACTAGTCTTTTCTACGCACTTTTGTCCTCACTAGTGCACACACGGGAAACTTCCCGATCGGTCACCCATCCCTAAATTGCTTCAGGCCAAGCACGGTTAACCCGGAAGTTCTTTAGAGATAAGCTTCCGTAAAAGAAGTTACAACTTGTTGATATGGGTATTCTATCGATCCTATTAAGCCCCGGGCCAGGATGTTACACAATCCCCCTTAGAAGACCGACGTCCTCGTCGGTCAACCCTAAGCCAGGAACTTTCTCTCTTGGCCACGTACATGTGTTCACCGCCAGCGCATGTGCCATGATCTCGTGACCACTCCAGGCCCACACCAGCCATGCACACCATGCCTACACATGTCCAACACATGCGGCCGTGAAACCGCGAGAGTCGGCTCCGATACCAACTCGTGATAGCCCGCCACTCCGGGTCGAGCTCTCTTACATCCGGCAGCTTAATATGCCCTCAAGACTTACCTCACGAGATCAACACTAGTCTTTTCTGCGCACTTTTGTCCTCACTAGTGCACACCCGAGAAACTTCTCGGTCGGTCACCTATCCCTAAATTGCTCCAAGTCAAGCACGTTTAACCAAGAAGTTCTTTAAAGATAAGCTTTCGAAAAAGAAGTTACAACTTGTTGACATGAGTATTCTATCAATCCTATTAAGGCCTGGGCCAGGATGTTACAATGCTACTCTTGATGCTATTGTGAATGTGCTACTTGATGCTACTGTTGATGAATGTGCTCCACTAGAATGTATATACATATGCTTAATTCTATGTTTTATTTCTGCTGTTGAATGTGAATTCCCTGATAATTGTCACCCTGTTTTCTAACCGCCCCGATAGTCAACAATGACGGTGTAGTAGCGACCGTCCCTACATGCAGAAGGGACAGTGTACTCGAAACCGTCCCAATATGTTTTCAGACAGTGTTGTTTGACCCGTCTATGAATCCGTTCTATGAACGGGGCTTCCGAGCCGTCGCTATAGTCTTAGTATGTAGGGACGGTTGTAGCCCTGTAGCTACATGCTTACATTTAGCGATGTAAAAATTGAGGCGGCTGCGTTTTGCGTCACTACTGTTGCTAGAACCCGTCCCTAAATATCCAACCTGATTGTGATACACTGACATATAAAACCATGAAATAAAGCTTTGTAGTGATACACCTAGTTTCATTCATCAACTATTGTGAGATAAAAGGGTACTTTTGAAAATTATCTTATGAAACCTTGCACTAAGATTGACTTGACATACTTGTGTGACGTTGTACCATTCTCAGATGAGATTCTGAGTTTTCTTTAGTTATTTTCATGCCTTTTAGGGAGCTTAAAAATTAACCATTAGGCACTATAGCAATAATGAACTATAGGCACGGTTGGGGGCCTCTACAGCCGCGGTCAGCCCCAACCGTGACTAAGTTTGCGAGACTACGGATAATCATCCGTAGCCTCGCAAACAAGGTCAATCGTGACTATAGTGTTCCACTATAGCCACAGTTGACATTATCATCCGTGACTATAGTGACAAGCTATAGCCACGGTTGACAATACCAACCGTGGTTACAACAAATATAGGAAAACAAAAAAAGTGGACCCAAGACGGGTCCACCTCGCCGTCGAGGCCCCGAGCTTCCGTCCCACCGCCGGATCCCGGGAGGCGCGCGGCCGCCGTGGAGTCCCCGAGGAAGGTGGTCGTCGCTGGATGCCGACCACGCCGTCGCCGTGGTGGTGGATCCGGCGCCGATCTCCCGCCCCACCGCTGGTTCCTAGGGAGGCGCGCGGCCGCCGTGGAGGCCTCGAGGAAGGTGGCCGTCATTGGAACCCGACCGCGCCGTCGCTGTGGTGGTGGATCCCGCGCCGAGCTCCCGCCCCACCGTCGGATCCTTCGAGCTCCTGCCGCACACGCCACCACCGGATTCCGCATCGAGCTCTCACCCCACGGTTGTCGGATCCCGCGTCGCCCAAAGAGAGGTGCGGCAACCGCACACCGCACGCCGCTCCCCACCGACAGGATCCGGCGAGCCCACCCCGCCTCGCTCCCAGCCGTTCGGAGAGGGGAGCGGCCACCGTGTAGCCTCGCTCCCCGCAGTCGGAGACGGGAGTGGCCACCGCGCCGACGCTGCCTCGCTCTCCGCCGGTCGGAGAGGGGAGTGTCCACCGCGCCGCTACCAACTCGCTCCCTGCCGGTCGGAGAGGGGAGCTACGTCGCGGCCTCGCTTCCTATCGGTCGCCGGCGTCGTGGAGGAGCCCGTGGCGGCGACATGGAGGAGCCAGGTGCGTGAGAGAGAGAGAGGGAGTGAGGGAGGAGGCAGCGGGTGGAGGATCCAGGGGCCATGCACTCGAGAGAGGGAGGCGACGGTTGTGGAGGGAGAGAGAGAGGAAGGGAGGAGGTTAGGGTTTGCAAGGAAGGGGATGATTTTATATCGGGAGGATACTTGGGCCAAAAGAAAAAAAAAGAAATGGGCCTATGCATTAGTTACGGGCCACATTGTCAACCGTGACTATTGAGCTCTTTATACGGGCCACATTGTCAACCGTGGCTATTGAGCTCTTTATAGTCACGGTTGATGTTGTGAATCGTGGCTATTGATGTCTTCTATAGCCACGGTTCACAAGCACTGTAACTACCCTTCACTGTAGCCGCGGTCCATTTTTCCTGTCGTGGCTACAAATTTTTGGAAGGCGTGGCTATAGTACGCGATTGGTATAGTGAGGATCCTTATTAAATTTGGGTCTCATTCATTTTATTTAAAAGAAACTTGAACATTTAACCATAAATACTTTCATATCAATCTGAAAACGAAACGATGAATTTCATTTAACAATTAACCATTAGCTCTGGTGGTGGCCCGCACGCTAGATGTCGATTCTTCCATTGTTTGGTACAGTACTGGCAGTGGCGATTAGCTGTAGCTTTACTCATATACGGAGACATGTCGTTGGTGGAGTCGGCAAGGGTTAGGGAAGAGCCAACTGCTAATGCTCTTTTTTTTAAAAGAAAAAAAACTGGCAACAACCTCGACATTATTAAATATATCTTTGCATAAATGTTCTTTATATGTTACTTCATCCACCTCTTGAGCACTGTAGCAGCAACAACCTTTCTTAATGTGGACGATGTCTTTTTTACAAGCCTTTCGTGTGCCTATATCACTACATTACAGTAGACATACGTTTTTTTTTTTTGATAATGATAGACAGACTTTATTTAACATATGATCTTACAAATACTATGTTCTGAAGCTAGCAAATTAAACCATCAAATATGCAACTTTATTTTAACAAGCGATTACAGTAATTTCTTTTGGCGATGTTATATGAGGAGAGGAGGGTTTTCTGGTGAGTTACTACATAGTTAATTTCTTGCTTTTTGTGCAGGTTAATCGGTAGAGGTTAAGACCCTCATTAATTTGGGTTATTTAATTCATTCAAAACGAAACTTGGACCATTGAAACATAAGGAATTTTCTTATCAACATGAAAAGAAGTGATTTGGCGTCCCTTGATTTCCCCGTTCGTTTCCACCCTCTAAAATTTAGATACTCGTCACATCAAAGAGAATCTTACTATTTAGTAGTAATTTTATTAATTTAATAACAAAACCTATGTCGCGACCCCCTCTAATTTGCGAGACGAATCTAATGATCCTAATTAATCTATGTTTTGCTACAGTGATGCTACAGTAAACATCTTCTAATAACACTATAATTATCCTCGTTGGATTCGTCTCGTGAATTAGATAGGAGGGTCTGCAATTAGTTTCGAGATTAGACTTTATTTAAGTACTCCAAAATAATAAAATTCTCTTTGATCTGACCCTCTAAAAATTAGATAGGGAGAAACGAACGGCCCTTAGATGTTGATTGTTTCAATAGTACATATATAGTACGGCGACACTGTACCAGTACAGTGTGGGGCGGCAGTGGCAGTTAGGTGTAGCTTTGCTAATATAGGGACATGTCGGTGGTGGAGTGTCAGCTGCCAACAATCTGGGTAATCAAAAGTAATTTTTTGCATAAACCACTCATATATTTTTATCCACCTTTAATTTACTTAAACATGACCTAGCCCCACAGCTCCTCTCTGTTGTGCGGCAGTTACTGTGTGTAGATACAGTAACAACTAAAATTGCCATCCAACTGCTAGTATTTGCCTCTGATAGTATTGTTTTTTGTCGAGGAGATTATGTTGTTAATAAGGGAAGCGAAAAATTGGATACCAGACTATTCATTAGCGCCATGCTATCTAAATTTATGATTTTTAGACTGTAAGTCTGTGTATGCGATAGATTAGAGCCTGGTTGTAGGGAAAGAGCAAGCAATTTTTAGTTGTTATTGTATCCTGTATAGCAACTGAAACCTTTAGCGTCCCTATCCCGCTTGATCCTTAGAGCAACTCCAGCAACACATCCAAAATCAACCTCCTAAATTGTAATTTTGGGGCTCTCCCTAACTTTTAGGAGGTCAATATTTTGTTTCAACTCCAGCAACAATCGCAACTCTGAACTCCTAATTTAGGCGGGTCCCACGTGTCAGCCTCGTTTTGCCTTCTTCCTCTCCAATCGACGCGAGCCCCTGCAGGGGTGAGGCAGGCCGCAAGCTCGACAACGCGGGGAAGATGGTCGGACCACAGGACGCATCGACGCTCGCCGCACCGTCGGTGCCCCGCCTGCCTTCCTCTCCAATCGACGTAGGCTACCGGTCGTGGCTCCACGGAGTGGGCTCGGCACGACGGCCGCAGACCGGGAAGACGGCGATAGGCAGTGGTGGCGGCAAGAAAGTAGCGCAACGGCAGGAGGGGCCAGGCGGGAGGCCGGGGACGGCGACACCGAGGTGGGTGGCGCGCGGCCGCATTCGCAGGCGACGAGGGCGGCCCCGCGCGAGGCGCCGGCCGGGAGGAAGACGCGGACACAGCTTCCTCCCGTGGCCGCGTCGGGAGGTGGTTGGCGGAGAGGAGCGAGGCCCCGGCCGACCGTTTCTTCCCGTGGTGGCGGGGCCCGATCCGGCTGGTCCCGAGCGACCACGAGGGAACGGCGGCGGACGGCGGGTGGCGGCGGCGGCAGACGCCGGGCGGTGAAGGGAGGCGAGCCGCAGGCGGCGAAGGGCAACGGCGGCGACGACGGGTGGCAGGCGGCCCGCGGACATGAAGGCGCGGTCGCGTTCATTCGGCAGAGAGAGAAAAAGGAGAGGAGAATATAGGAAGAGAGAGGGGAAAAGAGAAAGAAAAAGAAAATTCGTGGGGTCCACGCCAGCTGGAGTTTAGGAGGGAGGGTTGGAGGATCTCATTTCTAGGGGTTGGAGGGGGATTTAGGAGGCTAGCTAGTTTAGGAGCTCATGTAGGAGGTCTGCTGGAGTTGGTTTTTGTCCAAACTCCTAAAAT
Source organism: Chloris gayana (assembly GCA_031894775.1). NCBI lineage: Eukaryota > Viridiplantae > Streptophyta > Magnoliopsida > Poales > Poaceae > Chloris > Chloris gayana. Next base: position 88,988 of record JAUNZO010003885.1, on the reverse strand, counting down.
TTAGAATTGGAAGGCACTTTAGAAGGATTGCTGGAGATGCTCTTAGGGACGGTTGCATGCTGCCATCATGGCTCAGGACCATGTGTGGAGATTTGAGTCACGTGCACGCGCGCTCGCCTCGGGCTACAAATAAACGTGAACTGTTCTGCAAGACACACCAAAGCGCGCTCGCACACACACAGAGACAAGGCAACCAACTGCAACGTGCCTCAACTAGCTAGGCTACTAGCACGCTCTCTAAGAGATCGATGGCCAAGATAAACGGTGACCCCTTAGAGGCGAAGTGGTGCGCCGTGACCGGTGGCCGGGGTTTCATGGCACGACACCTAGTCGCCGCGCTGCTCCGGTCCGGTGAGTGGTGCGTGCGGGTCACCGACCTCGTCCCCAGTGTGGTGCTTGGCTGCGGGGAGACGGAGGAGATCCTAGGCAATGGCCTCCGCGATGGCCATGCCGTATATTGTGCAGCTGATGTCTGCAACTTAGACCAGCTTATTAAAGGTGATATACTTGTACTGTAACCTAAAAGTGTTGGACAACATACTCCATAAAAGTCCCATCGCAACATGAAACAAAACATGATTATTTTACATCCTACAATAAAATTAAAAAAAAAGCCCCACTGCAACATGTTTCTTTCACGTCCTAGAACGTCGCAGCATGCTGGTGTTGTATTCTGGAACCCAGATTTTTATTCTCACGAGAAAACATGATAAATCAGCTGCTCATGTCGATATTATTTAACTGCAAAATAAATAATTGAACACTATTGCATTTTCAAACTTAAGATCTTATATTGAATGTTGTTTTCTTCCCTAAATAAATCTAGAATATGTGGCATGAAACATTGAGATGATGTTGTGGTCAGGATGTTTTTTTTTTTGGTTTTGCACCGAGCGATTAAGTGGCAATACGTTTTTTTTTGTTTTGGATGTTGCATAGAACAATATGTCCTGGTGGGGTTTTCTAGTCGAGTATTGGGAGGCAATGAGCCGTTTTTACCCTTGTTCTATTTGAGTTGCAATTTTTTTCACCAATTATGATCCTTCAGACGGCTTTAGCGGATATTACAAATGAAGTAACAGACCATCCCATGAGAGAGTTTCCACCGGATGTGTCCTTTTACCTCCAAAACATATATCTACATATCTTTTAAAAATCTAACCCACTAACACTTCTTAATGGCTATTTCTCTCAACCAACAGGGAGCCACATCACCTCAATTGTTTAATCCGTCCGATGTATATTGTGTATTGTTTCAGCCATTAGATTGCATCACCGGATCATAATAGCAAGCACCCGCTGTTGAATTGTAGAAGTCACACCACACATGTCCCGTGCCCTCCAACCATCAATAGATTGATGTAGAAACTGCAGCTATTATTATCGCTGTTACTTATTCTGTTTCTTTTTTTTAACCCGCGCATTCCTGGCTCTCATCAATCAATCGCTAGTACTCGGTAATTCAGCATGCAAACCAAAAGTTACAGCCAGACTATAATTCATCATTAATCTCTTTAATTATCATTATTCACGTCCATCTAAAAAACTATTGTAACTGACAAGCATACAATGAGGAATACATTCATTTCAACAAGCAAACCAAGTGACAGCCACACTGTAAAATCAAGACAACAGAGCATCACACATGAACTCACACGCTCCATGGCAAGTGATTGTTCTATCGAAATCTCTACAATTTTCCTTGCACTAATGACTCCCCGTCTGCAATACAAAAATTAAACATGTCAGGTAGGTCAGGCCAGTTTTAATGAGTTGATGTCCATATTTCAACTGAGGTTCTAATACTGGAGACTTAGGTAGGTGCTTCATTGAGCTACTCACTCCGCTCAAACATACACACCAAGCATGCTTACTTAGGGACTGAGTTTTTCTTCCCTTGAATTCTATGTTTTGTATATAAGATTCTTTGGTTGCTTCTAAGATTTTTGTTTCCTGCCAAAAATTGAATAGTTATATATTTTTAGTCGTATGTATATTTTAGAGGAATTTTTTTTCAATAATCAATCTTTTGCACATCCCGCGGCAACACGTGGGGAAGCATCTAGTATATCATATATTTGATGGACGCTAGGGTGAAATGAAGCCTTTCACACATGGGGATGAATTGATCAAAGGAAATAACTTTTATACGTGTGCTTAGGGCAAGTACAAAGGTGTGGTCTTATAGACCGCCTCATGCATGACACGTAATCTCGAGATGGTCTATTAGATCACTTGTACAATGGGTGGTTGTTTTAGTTGTCTTGTAGAAATTGATATTTCCTAAATTTGTGGATGAGAAAAGAAATATTTATGAGTTACATGGCAACTACAACTTGTACAATGGTGTGTAAGCCGTCTCATACTCCTAAATTCTAGCGCATGAGGTGGTTGCTTCGCGAAACAACCACCTCTTTCTCTCACCTCCCTCTCTCTCTTCCACATCATCAAAAATCCTATGTGGCATTGCATGAGACGGGCTATGAGACTGCTGACGTGTAGCGTTGTACCTGCCCTTAACGGAGTGGACAATGGACATGCTCTCTGACCTGATGTATTTAATGCTAAGCGTCTTGCACTTTACATGCCTTAAGAACAATATATATGCTTTGTTGCTATATCCATGCACTAGAAACCAGTTTGCATCAATTTAACCACGTAAGTCATCCAATGCTTATTATTTCATTTTCTTATATTCAGCTTTTGAAGGAGTGGATGTTGTCTTTCACACAGCAGCTGGGGACCCTAGCAAGAATAACTTGAAACTTCATTATAGGGTCAACGTCGTGGGTTAGTGGCTCATTTCTTCTTAATTAATCAGTCTAACATGTCTCTTTACAGTTCAAAATATATGTACCTTGCTCCGTAAATTTATTTTTATTTGCAGAGAAGCATTATTGACCCTTGATAATGAGGCACAATCTTATTCGCTATCATATTCTAAGTCCATTATGCATGCATTCATAGAATGTGTGCAGGAATTTTTCAGATATACCATATACTGAGGTGCAAATGAATTTAACCATAGGAAAGCGATATACCCTAATAGGATCTCTAAGTTGATAATGAATGTCTGTTGTGTAATGACATACTTTTTAGATAATTGAAAAAAGTTCCAGACGCTACACTTATGGGAAAGTGTACAAAACCAATTGTTTATAAAGCAACTGCAGCTGAATTTATCTGTAAAGAGTTTCCTATCCTATGTAAGACATTGAGGAGGTTAGGAATGTAGTTAATAACTTGTGCACCATATGTGTCACATGTGCAGGAACTAAGAATGTGATTGAGGCTTGTAAGATCTGCAAGGTGAAAAGACTTGTATATACCAGCTCTAGTGCCGTTGTTTTCGATGGAGTTCAAGGCCTCTTCGACGTAAATGAATCCCTGCCATACCCAGATAAGGTTCCATCTCTCAATGTAAATAGAGAAAATTGTGATATGTATATCTTCCAGTACTGAGTCTACCACATGCTCCTTGATACCAACTTCCATCTATGAAACTAGAGATTCACAATATGAGCTGAAGTTTGTTGATGGATTATTTTTGAAATCATAGCCTGCTAGTTTTCTTTGAAGTTGTTTTCTTGACTAAATTTAAACTTGTCTGAATAGAAGTTTAATCTACAGTCCAAATTTTATCACTAAATATTTGTTACATATATCAATTACAGTTTCCTGATGCATATGCAAAAACCAAGGCAGAAGCAGAGAAGTTGGTCATGAAGGCCAATGGTACAAATGGGCTTCTAACATGTTGCATACGTCCTGGTAGCATTTTTGGCCCTGGCGACATTGTGGTGCCAACTATTGATCATCAATTTGGAAGAATAATGGTATGAGAATATGGTTAATTTCAAACTAATAGACCTTTCTTGTGAGGGACCCGAATTTCACCTAAGTAAAACCCGAACCCTTTGTACCTCTATGCCACTCCCGGGAGTGTGGCATGTACATCCATCACAAGTTAGTATAGAAAAACCATAAAATAGAGAATGACAACAATGCAAGATAATAGAATCTCCAATAGTACATCATTATTATGCATAGGTCTAAATCTCATGAATACAAAAGCGTGGCACGCAGGCCATCGCGATATCAAATATGAAAACTATGCGGAAGCGAAGCGGAAGCATCTCTCATGAAGATCGGCGATGAAGACCATACCCACAAGCGACTCGAGTGTAGGCGAGACCGTCACTCCACTCCGTCGGCTCCCTCGGCTAGCTCGGCTGGCTCCTCGAGCAACGGCGTCCGAAAAAAAAAGTGGGGAAGCCGTGAGTATTTAGAGTACTCAACAAGCCGCAACTACCTAGCAACAATGTATGCATGCTCGGATATTTCAAGGAAAGGCAGGGGCTAGCACCTAAAGCATTAATCCTCAAGTCTATGTGAATCATATTTTATTATTAGTCAAATTTTATAAGTGGCCTTGCAGGAAACAACACAATCCTGCAAGGGTCAAATTTTTATGTCCAAGCACACTTCCACTGGACCACAGCTCGAAGCCGGAAGTAAAACACCTATCGGAGGGGAGAAGTAGTAAATGCTAATTAAGTGGGTCGCTCGAAGTAGTGCCCATACTTTGGGCTAGACTATACGTATAGATTTATATATCTCTGCAGAGAGTAAGCAACTGTACCCACGTGAAGAGGTACTCAAAAAAAGACCACCGTCGTGGCCCAAGCAAAGCAACACTCACGGGATCACTCTACAAAGCATCGATCGGTAGGCACCCGTACCTCGGGTATGGGATCCTCTAACCACAACATAGGAAAAGAAGGTCCTGAAGGGTGTGACAAGGCGTACCACGGGTCGGGTGGGATATCCTCTGCTCGTGGGTCGAGACAAACGCTCCAACACCCACTACCATTAATCTCTACACCACGGCGGGCCACCCGGTCCTCCGCTAAGTATCATGATCCAGCCCGCTCATACAAGTCACGTGGTATGCTAGTAGACCAAAGAGCAAGCAAGCACAAGAACCGGTCCTTAAGCTGCCGTGGTGAGTCACCATCCCTCTCCTCAAAACAACGGTCTCAATAACGAGTGTCACCACAACAGGGACCCCATAACCCAAGGCCCCTACACAACTGTACCCGCAACAGGTACTCTCCAAATAGGGACTCCCCGAAGTCTCCTAGCACCTAACCACCTACACTCGCCCCCGCAAAAGTCCTACGAGGTATCTAGTACGAAACTCGACACCTAAGAAACACATACAATTTATTTTACACAAAAAAACATGTATAGTCATCCTGGGGTTAAATTAAGCAACTAAGCAATTACTAAGCATGCGATTAACAGCGAGAACAACCTATGGCAAACAGTGGCAAGGATGGCATAGTATGGCATAGGTAAACTACAAGTGCAAGTAACCATTAATCATGCATGGATCAATTTAATGGAAATTGCTAAATAGGAGCAAGAGTGGTCAAGGATTGCGGCTTGCCTGTAAAACGCTGGTCCCGAGGCCGGGTCGGGGTACTCGTACGGCTGCTCCGGTGGAAACTCCTCAAACTGCGGCTCGACGGGAACTCCTCGGCACCCTCCGACGGACGGATCACGAAACGAGGGTTAGGCACGCAAATCGAGGCAATAGGAAAAAGGACGAAACGAATGACGGAAATTACGGTACTAGAACATGACCGAAAGCTACACTAACGCGTAGAGAACGTTGCTACGAGTCCAACGCAACCGACCGCGTATTTTTCCGAGACTCCATGAAAAAGATATGAATTTACAAAGATAAATGAATTATGAAAATTCGAGAAAATCCAAGAAAAAGGAAAACCAGGGAATATTCCCTTGGAATATTCTGGAAGAATATTCCACAGCCCAGCACTATTCCGTGGGCCGGGTCCAGGGACCACTTCCTTCCTTCTCTCTCTCTGTGGTCCTCATGGACCGAGTCCACCCAAATTTAAATCCCGATCTCATGGACTCGATTCAAGTGGCGGGACCCACTGCCGACGTCACCCCGACGCCAGCCTGCCGGAAAGGGGTGGCGCCGCCGAGCGCCACCGCTCGCGCTGCCGGAGTTCTCACTTCCTGGCGATGCAGCTCGCCGCGAGCCCAACCAAGCACACCGGGGCCTTCACCGCGACGCCGCGCAGCCGTCAACACCAAGCACGAGCCCCAACTCCCACCGCCGGCGACGAGCGAGCTCGTCGGAGTTGATGCGGCGGCGGTAACCAAAGGGGAAAACCCCACTCCTCGCAAAAACTCCCCACCTTGCATACCAAAAAGCGGCTCATGCTCGCGGAAGACTCTAGACTCACACGCGACCGGAAGGACCACCGGAGCACCGCCGGCGGCGAGATCCGTGGCGGCGGACATGGCGGCTCCGCCAAAACCCGCCATAGGGTGGTCCTCAACCAAAATTGGTGCGCGCACGAGCTCCCACGCGACTACCCGAAGCTAAACAAAACACCGGGACGGCATGAGCAACACCCTAGCTACCTCCTCGCCGGCGTTCATGGCGACGTCGCGGCGGAACTCGAGAATTGCCATGAAGCTAAGGCCAATTTGAGCGGAAAAGGAGGGGATTTGAGGCGGTAGCTCACCGGAGGGCTTGCACCGGCCTTGGGCGAGGCGGAGGGGAACGGACGACGACGAGCGGCGAAATCCCGGCGATGGCGGACGACGAGCTCGCGCGGAGGAAGGGGGTGACCACGCGGGTCTGCGTTCCGGAGCTGCGAAGGGACAACGAGAGGTGCGCTCGGAGCTAGAAGAGGGAGTGGGCGACGGAGAATCGAGAACAAGTGATGAGCTTGAATGCGACTCACCGGAGGCGACGAACGAGAGGGAAGGAGAAGGCGGCGGCGATCTTCTCGTGCTTCGCGTTCCGTCTCCCGAGCTCCTCTCGCGAAGCCAAGGGCACCGGCGTGCTCCGCAACTCACGCCGTGCACGAAAAGTAGCTCAAGCACCACCGGTTCAACACTTCATCCATGGCGAGGGGGAATACCGCGGTGCGGCGGCGCGGCTAGGGTTAGGGGAAAGAATGGGGAAGAAGGGAGGCGGCGCAGGGGGATTTGTAGGCGGTAAAGGGGAGGGAGCAGGTGGAGCTGCGGCGCTACGCGACGCGCGTCCGAGGTGGCAGCCGGGCCAGCTCTGCGTGCGGGAGCAGGTGGAGCTGAGGTGGAAAGGTGGGGAAGACGACCCTGTAGCGCTCGGGCTCGGGTCGGGCCTGCGGCTGGGCTGACGCGGTAGAAGGAAAGAAGATGGGCCGGCAGAGATTCGGCCCAAGCCACAAAAATTCAAACGAATTGACTTGCGAATTAATTGCTTCGTTTCTCAATTGATTTGGATTCGGACAAACTTCAAATTTATTCAAATCTTGACCAAATACTAGCAAACCTTTTCCAATCTCCATTATTATTAATACACAGCATTTTATTACAGTTTTGGGCTATTACATTTCTATACATTACATAATGTACAAAGTAGTATGAAACACAATAAATACAAGATGACAATCTACAGTAAGCAACAAATATTTTGTACGTGTGTGCAGGACAACAAAGAAGTGCCTGCAACATATATAACTTAATTGAAATGAATGACAATATCTGAAGATACAAAATAGATGATCAGCTATCTGTTCAAAAATTCCAACCAATGATTTGGCTATCTCTTGAAATATATTTGATCTATGTAACTATAAAGAAAATGAATGATTTTAGCTGCATTCACTGGAAGAAATCTTTCAACTCACAGCGGTTTGAAAGTGTCACAGATGCCCAATTTTTCATGGCTAATCAAGATTAATGTCACTTTACTGACAGATGTTTTTTGTCCAAGCAAGCATCTTTATTGCACATTAGCGTTGAACTTAACTTTAGTTATGGAGCAGTTTTGTTCGTTGCTAATCAGTAACGAATAAAATCATCAATTGCAGTGCCACTAAATTTCTACCAGGCCTGTATATCAGAAAACAACACTGCACTGTTCTATACCAAATCAAGACAACAGTAGGTTAGGTAGAACAGGTGACAAACATATCACACTGTGATAAGTCATTTTTAAAATAAGTATACGTACTCTATGTATGTTAGTGATTACAATGTATTAGTAGAAATATTTAGAATTTTATTCCAAATGTAAATTAAATATGTTGCATTACTGCAGATCATTATTGGAGATGGGAAGAATTGTGATGATTTTGTTTATGTTGAAAATGTGGTGCACGGTCATCTTTGTGCTGAAAAGACTCTTTCTACTGAAGAAGGTGCAAAGACAAGTGGTGGGAAAGTATGTTTCACTATTACATAGCAAATTCTAATTCTTTCTACTATAAATTATTTTGACATTTACACAAGCTTTTAGGCATACTTCATAACTAATATGGAGCCAATGAATATGTGGGACTTCTTATATATGGTTCTCGAAGAACTTGGACATAAAAGGTGATCCTATCTAAATGCACTTTCTCAAATGACACTTTGTTTTTCTAGAGTAATGTATTTTAGCGAATCAGTGAATCACATCTAGAGTTCACATTTAATGCAGTTCAAGTTACATTCAAATTATACATGTATAAAAACTAAAGATTCATATAAATATTCTAAATGTGGTGATACTTAACAAATATTCTACAAATATTATTTAGAATAGTTCTCACACATCATGTTTATCTATTTTTCCCGTTAGAATTACCCCTTCTCTTTGAGTTCATATTAAATTATCACTGTGGATGAGGGCTAAATCTTGTACTAAATAATAGTTCAATTATTTCTAGTTTGTAATAAATAAAAATATAAATTATGTTTAGAATATACTTATAATATAATTGTGAGTATCTTATAGTCACTCACCCCAGATAAAATGGCGGTTGTGATCTAATGGCTCGGATATGACAACCATTGACTTTTATTTCCCGAAAGGGACAAATCTGGCATATTCTATACATGAAATCGTGATACATGATCAACAATATTATTATGGATTTGACATGTACATTTTGTAATAATTAATAATAAAATTAGGGTGGGGAATTAATAATCGCTACAACAAAGGCGACTATAGCGGCGGAACCAAAATTCGCATAGTGGTAGATTCAAAGGAGTCAGGCGCTATATTAGTAAGGTGATTTTTTTGCAGTAGATTATAAGGTCGTCCATAGCTACAGTCTATTCTGGACTGCCACTACAGAGCATTTCTGTTGTAGTGAGTACCCCATGCTCACAAAAAGTGTAGTCTAGAATAATGGTTATTCATTTGATGCAACATTTGATTATCTTATTACTTATGATATATATCTTTATTTTTCTTAAATATTTAATTTTTCTTTATTGCAGTAGATATCCTTATCAAACTTATGGCAACATGTGTACATATTTATTGTAGACCATGGAAGATAAGAATACCTTCACTTGTTATTGTACCAATAAGCTATGTTATAGAGTGGGGGCATAAAAAGTTACTATGCTACTTTGGAGTCCCTCAACCACAAATGCTAACACCCGCAAGGGTTAAGTATGTAACACTCAATAGAACATTTAGTTGTACAAAAGCTGTTGAAGAACTTGGCTACCAACCTATTTTAACGGTCAAGGTAATTAATCGTTTGCCTTTAATTTTGTGATATATACATAATTTTAGACACAATTCTATTTTGTGTGAAATGTTAACATTCCATCCAAACACAACTATAGAATGGTGTGAAGATAGCAGTCCAGTCATATTACTATTGAGAGAGAAGTTTCCCTAAAAAAGGAAAAGGTATGCACTTAGTGTTTCATGCCCTTTTATTGTAGTAGAGAGTATCCTCATAGAAGTAAAGTTAGTTATTGTTAATTAATCTATAACACAAACCAGCATAATGCATGCGTGCACAATGTATGTGCACAATGCATGCATGCAAATCATCATATCTGTGCAATATTAGAATTGTGCATGCGCTGATCTCACCTCCATTTCAGTGTCTGTCAGGTGAATGTTTGGTTTAAATCTCATAAAATGTCATAAGCAGACAGACCAGTGTGTCAGGTTACTTTATCATGAAGAGAATGTTTGGTTTAAAACCTGTGAACCATTATTCAGAAAATGTAATAATAAGAAGGGTCAGTGTATCAGGTTGAAGAGACTATTTGGTTTAAAATCTGTCAGTGACTATTCAGAAAATGTAATCAGCAGATGTGTCAGTGAACAAAATGTTTTGTTACACTCATAAATATCATTGAGGTCCTAAAATGGTTGCGTATTATGTTCTGTCCAGTGATGAGTTGTATTAAGAATGTAATAATCATGTTACTTTCAATGTAAATGGTATTATATACTTTTATGTTACGTTCATATGTCCATGAAAATTCTTTTATAAAAGTACATTTTTGATATTGAACATGTGGATAAAGGGAACATTTCTTTAGCTAAATACTCCCTCTGTCCCAAATTACTTGTCCATTTAACATTGGGCACAAGAACTAAGGTGAAGTGAATATGTTAGGTATGCAGAAAATGAGGAGGAGAGAGATAGAGACAAATTACGGAACGTCAAAGAAATATCGAGCTGACACGAAAGGTGTCAAATTACGGAACGTCAAAGAGAAACAAAAAAGAGAAATTGCGTAAGGGAGTGAATTGAGCCAAATTGAATTGTTTGAGGGAGGTAAAGTGAGCCAAGATTTTGTTTGGCATGTAATTTAGAAATAGTGGATTGTTTGGGGGAGTAAAATGACTTTTTCCCTAGATAAAATACACCGCTCGATCCCCACGATTGGTATTGCTCGGTTTTTGCAATTATGGAACAACGACGATGTCCTGTAATCTGCTGAAGCGATTCAACTGAGATTGTGGGGAGGGGTTATGGTGTCTTGTTTCACTTTGATGCGCCGTCCACCGGATTGAAGCCGACAGAATAGGCTATTCTATACTAGCTAGCTACAGATTTATACCTAAGTACGCTACATATACCCCGATGCGTAGGTAGAGAGACTAGCGATGCGTAGACCCACCGATCGATCCAACCAACTCCGACTGTAAGCTATTGCAACCGAGTTACTCCCTCCATTTCAATTTAAATGATGTTTTAGCTAATGACACAACTATTAAGGAGGCCGGTACGTCCATTAACTGCTGCACGATATGCTTGTTTCTAAGGATCCAATGCTCCCCACATCACACAGTCCCCAACGACCACCACCTCCCTTCTAACCAAGGCAATGGATGCTCGTGCGGGAGGAGATTGGAAGGGACAGGAGAGCCGTGGAAATCTATCATGGTAGCTTTATGAGGTGTACTTTTGCCTAGAAAATTGAGAACTCATTTATTTTGGCAAAAATGGTCAATGCCAAAACGTCATCTATTTTAGTATGGAGTACTATATATTATGAGATACAAGTTGCAACATTTCTGCAGTCCCGTGCCAGCAACACATCTCACCTACCTACCAATAGCTTGCATCTAGTGAATCCTTTTTATCCTATAAATTTTAATGAATTCATAACTTTTATTGCAGTTCCAAATTTCAATCCGTTTGTTGCATATAGAAGGAAAATGTGCTTAATAAAATGAGATCCCTGAAGGGTACTTTTTGACAAATGATTAAAGGGTTAATGGGTTATGGTTAGTTACTATCATTCTAACACTATGTTGCAATGAGAAATATTACCAATTGCTATCATTCTTGCCATGAGTTGCAACAAGAACAGGTGAAGTTGCAATTAGGAACTGTTGTAATACGGTTGACCAAACCTAATGTACCATTGTTGATTGAATAGTACCCGCAATCATGTGTCCTGACCTATTGCAACTCAGTTGGAGTAAACTCGTCCAGTTGCACTGATTTGCATAGTCAGTTACAATAGTTACGTTACCCCAATTGCAACAATATCCATGCTTAGTTTCAAGTGAACAAAGACTAAATTTTTATTGCATTCAGGATAATTATAAATAGTGTATGTATACCTTCTAGTCTCAATTGCAAGTCATATATCACTTCATACACGGACGGTTCTAATTACACTAAGTTAGTTATAGTAACTACGGACTGTTACAACTTGTTGTGCATGTAATTGCAACAACACTATGTATATGGTTGCAACTGGTGAGGTATGCGTAGAGTCGAACTACAATGAGCATACCCGCAAAATACATTGTGTGTGTGTGTGTGTATATATATATATATATATATATATATATATATATATATATGAGACATTTTTAATACATAAAATACATGTGGATGCATGACTTCATTCTGTTATTTGGTTACCATGACATTACTCCTATTTATAATACAATTTATTTGCATGAGTTTGTTACTAGCGGGTCGTCTTTGCACGTAGTCCACGGCGGTACTCTCCGAGAGCCCAAATAGGGTACAAGTTGCGGTAGTTTGGGTAGTTAAAGTAAACAGATGAGTTGATGTTTCCAACATGTTCCTGTAATCAAAATGCAAGAAATGCCTTAGCAATAAAATTACCAGTCCCAGAGCCCCATGTCGGGCTCCCTTCTTCCATGTCGGGCTAGTTGCTCACCAGGGCGAGGTCGGAGCAGCGCCCTCAGCCCCTCATCGAGCCACAAGTGTAGGGCGCAGGGACCACTAAGCAACGCGCAGCAACACCGGTGAAGGTGACCCTTGCAGGCGGCAAGCGACGCTGGCAAAAATGGCTCGCGGGGCAGCACGCGGTCGCCACGTCCGGCGAGCCTGCAATGACGATGCTGAAACGTTCCATGGTGGAGACTGGTCCTGCTGCGAATCTAATCGGCAAGGAAGTGCTTTGAGGGTTCAGCGGTTGGTGAGGTCGTCGTTGCCGAATGGTCGCATTGGAGAGATCGATGGCTCCGCCGATCAGGACACACTCATGAATTTGAGTCTCATCCATTCCATTTAAAAGGAAAACGAAATGCTTAATTCTGCATGAGGGTATTACCTCTGGCGACCCACACGCTACATGTCGATTCTTCCACTGTGGATGGGTTGTTTGGTACGGTATCGGCAGCGGCGGTTAGGTGTAGCTTTACTCATATATGGGAGACATCTGTTGATGGGAGTCAGCAAGGCTTTTAGCGAAGTGCCAACTGCCAACAATCTTGATTTTTTTTTCAAATTTCAAAAACAAAAACTGCCAACAACCTCAATATAATCAAAAGTACCTTTTCATAAATCTCATTATACTACGTTACTCATCCAGCTTGACCAGTCTGTGTGTCTGTAGCATGCTCTTACGTGGGGATCACTCCCTTACAGTACACTTTTTTTTATTTAGGCCGTATAACAGACTATATGTTCCCGAACAAACCACCAGGGGCTACAAATTAAGTTAACAAGCTGATAACCCCGCGTGTTGCAGCGGAACAAAAAAATATTAACTCTAACATCCATTCTTTATCTAATGATTAAAATTAATTATTATGTGTCCTCCAAAAAAAATTAATTATGATGACGTGGCTTGTTTTAGATGTTGATTCTTCCAACAGTACATAGTACCCCTGAAATGGTACAGTGGGGCGGCGGTAGCAGTTAGGTGTAGCTTTGCTACTTAATATAGGGACGTGTCGTTGCTGGAGTGCCAACTGCCAACAATCTCGGTAATCAAAAGTACCCAGATATGTTCATCCACCTAGAAAAAGACCTAGCCCCAAACTACCACAAAACGCCTCTGTAGCGGTGACATCAAATATCGTGTAGCGGCGCCACCTAATGTTGTCTGCCGCTAAAAATCGCAGTGATTTTTAGCGGCGGACCACTTTACGGGCCGTCGCTACAAAGCCCACCCCAAACCCTAGTGCACCAAACATATAAATGTACCCTCTCCAACCGGACCTCCCCCATCTCAGCCGCCACCCCCACCTCTCTCTCTCTCTCTCTCTCTCTCTCTCTCTCTCTCTCGGTCCTCGTCGGCCCCTCCCCGCCGTCCGCCTCCCCGCTGGCCCCTCCCCGCCGGCCGTTGCCCGCCGGTCGCCTCCCAAGCGGCGGCGCGGCGAGACCCGATGGCGCGACCTTCCTCCCGTGCGGCGGCGCAGCCTCCTCCGACGCGACGCAACCCGACGATGCGGCCCTCCTCCGGCAGCCTTCCTCCGGCGGCGCAGCGCACGGGACAGAGGACCCGCTGCCTCTCCCCTCCTCCGGTAGCGCGGCGCACGGGGCGGCGGATCCGCCGCTCCCCTCTTTCGGCGGCGCGGTGCACGGGGCGGTGGATCCACCGCTCCCCCTCCTCCGATGGCGCAGCGCACGGGGCGGTGGATCCGCAGCCTCCCCTTCCTCCGGCGGCACGTCGCACCGGGTGGTGGATCTGTCGCCTCCCCTCTTCCGATGAGGCGAACGAGCGGTAGATCTAACCGAGGTGGAGGCAACGGTTTGGACGGCGTGGAGCGGGCCCACGTGGGCCTGCTTTTTTGTTTCCCGGTGTAGCTGTAGCGGCGGGTGGTTTCAATTCTATGGAACCCGCCGCTAAAATTCTCCATTTTTAGCTACGATTGGGTAGCGGCGGGCCACTATACCCATCGCTATAGCGGGTTCCGGCCCGCCGCTACAGTGCTTTGTTGTGGTAGTGCCATCCTTCGTCATGTGGGATATGGCACAGCTCCTCTACTGTGCAGCAGTTACTTTTTTTTTGCGATGATTGTGCAGCTGTGTGTAGCAACAGTAACAACTAATATTGCCGTCCAGTTCATAGTATTTGCCTTTGATAATATTGCTTTTTCTTTCGAGGAGAATGTATTGGATAGTGTAGTACATTTTGACACCAGCCGTCTCCTGTACATTAGCACCACGTTATCTACATTTATGAGTTAGAGTGGATCCTGATTTTACGGAAATAGTGCTAGTTAGCTTATCTCAATATTAGAAGCACTCCAAATTAAATTAAGCAAATTTCATTTTAGCTTAAGCAATTTAAAATTTAATTAAAATACAATCAGGGGCATTAAACGGTACTAGCAAGGAATTTGAAGTTGTGTATTGTACCTTGCATAGCAACTTCTTTTTTCGAACAAGGTGCATAGCAACTTATGCACAGCACAGGAGCGCGCCGTTTGGTCCTTGGGTTGGCGGTTGCAGCTGCCATCACGCTTCAGGGACATGTACGTACGTGTATGCATTATTGTTGAGATTTGAGTCACGTGCACGCGCGATCGCGTCAGGCTACAAAAATAGGCGTGAATCGTTCTGCAAGGCACACCAAATTAAAGCGCGCGACACACGGACATGGCAAAGCACAACTAACTACGGCGTGCCTCAAACTATATGGTACCACACTTTTTACGGGATCGATGTCAAAGCAACTAATGTCCTTTTTTTTCTGCCCTCTAAAATTTAGCACTATCATATTAAAGAGAATTTTATTATTTATAAATATTTCGATCAATTTAATGACAAAACCCTTTTGATAGATTGGTGCTAATTTTTGAGATGAATCTAATGAGCTTAAGTAATCTATGTTTTGTTAAAGTGATGCTACAGTAACTGTCTTCTAATTACGACTTAATTAACCTTATTAGATTCGTCTCGTAAATTAGTTTAGGGGCCTGTAATTTATTTTATAATTAAACTTTATTTAATATTTCTAAATAGTAAGATTCTTTTTGATGTGACAGCTATAAAATTTAGACCTCAGAAAACGAATACACCCTAACTACGGCGTGCAACTCAAGCCTTTAATTAGCGTCCCTATCCCGGCCGTTTGATCCTTAGAGAACATCTCCAGCAGTAGCATGGAAATCAAGCCCTCAAACTTGATTTTGCAAGCCGGTATGGAAAAGTAGAAGCTCAAATTTTCGTGTGAACTCCAGCAGCAGCCCTGTTCCAGAGCCCCTATCCTTGTGGGTCTCACTCGACGAGGCCCAGCAGCTCCACATAGTCACGCACGTGGTTCGACAGCGACGCCAGGGGCATGGCCTCATCGAGCATGTCGTGCAGTGCGGCGTGGAGCACGGGGACCTGGTCGCTGCCCTGGCCGCCGCGGGCCGTGTTGAGTCGCGACATGCATGACGGTAGGGCAGCGGGCTGGGCGAGAGGCGGTGGCGCGGTGTGGCCAGTAGAACCTCCCGCGCCGCCGTTCGCGCTGCTCCCGTCGGCCGACCCGCTCGCCTCCGTCACCGCCCCTTGTCCGCACAACCTCCCCTACGCGCCACCCGCGGAGCCAGGCAGCGAGAGGAGGCCCGCACGTGTAGATTCGAAGGGACAGCGCTGGCGCGTGCGGCCAGGAGTTGGAGGCGGGGTGGCCGGCGGCGTATCGTGTGGCCGGGGCCCGGAGGTGCGGAGGCCGCCGACGGCTCGCGGCCCGGAGGCGGGGGAAGCTGCGGCAAGGAAGTCACGGAGAAAAATGGGGAGAGGAGAGAACTAAAAAAATGAGAGGGAGAGAAAAAGAAATAGAAAATGGTGGGACTTACGAATAGGAATTTGAGATGACATGAAACATAAGGGTTTAAGTAGGATCCCTGCTAAAGTGGATTTTTGACCAAAGATCCTAAATCTTGAATTAAAGACCCAAATAGAGGCTTTGCTAGATATGCTCTTACGGACGGTTGCATGCTGCGATCACGGTTCAGGACCATGTACGTACATATGCAGCTGTGTGGAGATTTGAGTCACGTGCACGCGCGCTCGCCTCAGGCTACAAATAAACGTGTGAACCGTTCTGCCAACTAGCTAGGCTAGCACGCTCTCTAAAGAGAATCGATCGATGGCCTCGATAAACCGTGACCCCCGAGAGGCGAAGTGGTGCGCCGTGACCGTTGGGCGGGGGATCATGGCGCGACACCTGGTCGCCGCGCTGCTCCGCTCCGGTGTGTGGTGCGTGCCGGTCACTGACCTCGTCCCCAATGTGGTGCACGGCTGTGGGGAAACGGAGGAGATCCTACATACTACTCTTTTACTAAATTGTTGTCGCTGTTGACTTTTTTGTTATGTTTGACCATTTGTCTTATTCAAAAAAAGTTTAAGAAATATTATATATTTTGTTGGAATATGTTTTATCACTAAAGAAACTTGAAATATAACATATAACTTTTTGTATTTGAAGAAATTTTTGAATAAGACGTAATGGTCAAACGTTACGAAAAAAAGTCAATGGCGACAACAATTTAGTAAGAGAGGAAGTACTAGGCAATGGGCCTCCGCGACGGCCATGCTGTATATTTTCCAGCTGATGGCTGCAACCTAGACTAGCTTATTACAGGTGATACTTGTACTATATATAACTTAAAAAGTGTGAGCTACATACTCTAGCAATTCATAAAACTCCCATTGCAACATGACAAGACATGCTAATTTTACATTGTCCTACAATAAAATATTAAAACGCCCCACTACAACATGATTGTTTCGCGTCCTAGAACGTTGCAGCATGCAACTCAGATTTTTATTTCTCACCAAAACATGGGAAATCAGCTGCTCATCTAAATAATATTTAACTGCTGCAAAAAAAATAATTGAACGATATTGCATTTTCAAACTTCAACAGAGTTAAATATATTTAAATAGATCCAACATAGGTCACAGTCGTAAGACAAAAATAGAGTCGGACAATCTCCGACTCCACGAGATTTCCACTATATCCCGAGTCCAACTTACCCCTTCACCCTATCTTCCTCATTCATCACCAAACCTTCTCTCTCCTCGCCCAACCGGCGGCTAGAGCTCTCCATTGGCGATCTCCCTCGTCCATCGGCGTTTTGGAGAGATTGGTGGGGGAAAAGCTTCTCCCACTCGGACTCTATCCGATCCCTTCGTCGGCTTCAAGGTTTTTCCCCTAATCCTTCTCTCTCACCTAGGTTTTAAGGTCAACTTCTATGGATTAGGAGATTCCTTGTTTCCCCTGCCTAGATGACGCATAGATGTTATTCCTAGGATGCTATATGTGCTGTAGATGAAATATGGCTAGGAATGTGCGGTGGATCCATGCGGAATAGCAAATTTGGTGAAGTTTCTATTGTAGTCGGACAATGTACCGAGTGAGTCGGACAATATCCGACTCCTCGACCAGTCGGATATTATCCGACCCAGTCGGACATATCCGACCCCCACGAAACAGCACCAAGTTTAAAATTGTGCATTGATTCATCTCATCGTATCTCTCTATGCTATTTATCTTATACCAATTCTTGTTCTTCTTCTGTCAGCATGGGTCTCTCTGCCACCAATCCCAATCCGAAAAAGAGAACCAAATATTCTGAAGATGTACAACAATCCGGGAAGAAGAGGAGAAGGCCTAGGACAGTGCACCTCCCAATTGTTGAGCCTAGGGAGGAGGAAGAACCCACTGAAATCCACCGGGAAATGAGGAATGTGGTGGTGGATCCTGCTTTAAGTCGTGAGCCAATTAATTATGTTAAAGGAGCAGAATCGGTGGCTATTGAAGTTACAGAGACAAATTGGTTTTCCATGGATCGTGAGACCATGGATAACATATTTTGGTCCCACTTTCATGCAGATTGGTACATGTGTGCATACAAGAACAAGGTGAATCCCACAATGCCTATGCAGTACATTGATTGGGATTACATGGCAAATAGGAAGACAACCTTGTTTGATGAAGTGATTGCTATGTGTGAGTATCATGGGATCAAGAACATCATGGGTTTCAAGTATGATTGGAACCAAGAGATTGTGTGTCGGTTTTACTCCACTTTCTACTTTGACAAGGCTGCGGAGAGGATGTGGTGGATGACCGATGGAGAGAAGCTATCTTGCACCTTCTCTCGTTTTGCTAATATTCTTGGATTGAGAGACACTATGATCGGGGCCACTCGTCTCCATGATAGAGACTCTCAACCCCGAGCAAATGAGGTACATGTACATTGATGAGACATCTTGCAACCCATCTTATGCTACAAGTTTCAAGCCTATCTATGTGGTCTTGCATAGGATGCTTCGTCTCACCCTCTTTCCTAGGGGTGGAAACGCTGATCATGTGTCTTCCTATGCAAAGGATCTTCTTCACATATTTGCAAGTCAGGGAAGGTTCAATGTGTGGGACTTCATTTTCGAGTGAGATGTGGCATGGCTCGGTGGATGCTAGGCGTGCTTGTGTCTATGCACCATTTGTTATGTGCATGATTGAGAGGATTGCACTCATAACCCTCTTTAGCCTAGGATGCCCCCAAATGCTCCTAGGACTCCCTCACAGAGTGCACCCGCAGCAGCTCCAGGTTCTAGCAAGTGCAACCCCACCTAGCAGCAGTTCAGCTACTCACCATGACAGCCACCGTGGTCGTGGTCCTAGCTCCAAGAACAAGAGTGGTCTTTTCAAGATGCTTAAGAGAATTTTCATCATGTGCTAGAGGATGGATGCCAAGATGAAGAACATTGAGCAGCGTCGGAATGTGCTGAACGAGCGGCAGAAAGTCATCTATGATCACCTCCGGATCGCTACTCCTAGAGCCCCCTCTCTAGAGCCGGTCCCTGTTCCTCCACCGGTTGAGTACTTGTGGGACTCCTTCACTCCGGATGAGTCTCATTACTTTAGCTACTTTCCACCTCTAGCTTACTCTAGTGGTCCAACCTTCCCTATCTGCTCCTACCGGCCCTAGCACGGGTACCTCCACTCACACCGATTTCACTATGAGGAGGATGAGGCCGAGGATGAGCCCGGGCATGAGCCTACTGTTGGGACTACTGTAGCTTCCGAGGCTGAGGAGGAAGGAAATGAGGATGATGAGGAGTCAAAGGATGCTAATGGCACAGAGGCAACTCGTTCTCCCCACTACACGAGGAGGCTCTCTACCAAGGGAAAGGGCCCAGCTGATATTGAGGAGGAGGACGATGATGACGATGAGGATGATGATGAGGACTGGGGCGATGATGAATAGATTCCACTTTCTTCCTTTTTGGTGTTTTGATGCCAAAGAGGGAGAAGTAAAATTCAGCAAGCCCTTTGATGTTGAGTAGAGCAAGTGAGAGTTGCTCTTGTATCTTGTTTTATTTATGGACATGTTCTTAGGATGTGTGTTTTGTGATGAACTATGTGGTGTGCTTTATTTGTAAGACTCCGTTTTTAAATTCCTATGCGATGAACTATGTCTTATGGATGATGAATGGTGTAATGTTATTTGTGTCGTTTCTAGTTGCATTTGTGTGGATCCTCATGCCATATGCATTGTTGTCTGTTCTTCTCTTAAATATATGCCTTGTGGATCAAATGCATGGTTTTAGGGGAGCCCTCTTGTTTCTCTCTAAAATATGTGCACTTGGTTTTGAATTGACCATTTATGAATTCAACTCATGCACACCTTTAGGGGGAGCTCTTTCCTTTTTGGTCTCTCCGTTCTAGCTCTTTTTATTCTTAATTGTCAATTTTAGTTGTATTGTCATCAATGACCAAAAAGGGGGAGATTGAAAGTGCATCTAGGCCCCTAATTATGGTTTTGAGTGATTGATGCCAATATAATTAAAAAGGACTAATGTTTCAAATGAGCTTGTACGCAGTTTATATTTAAAATTCAATTGAGAGCAAAGAAACACAAAAAGGAAGTGGCTAAGAGCTTTCATGTTTACAAGATTTGGAAAAATGGTCAACTATGCTCATGATCAAGATGTGAAGCTTTTTATTTATGTCTTGAGTACAGAAAACACCGTACTATCAAGAGGGACACACAAGTATAAAGCATGGAAAATCAAGCGCTCAAAAATTCCCTTTCCAAGTAAAAAAATTAGTTTTTCACTTCCTGTGTGTCGGACAAAGTCCGAGTCTATTGGATATTTTAGTCGGACTCCGGAGACCTTGCCACTTCGGGAAAATCGGAGGGAGTCGGATATTGGAGTCAAACTCCGGAGCGCTGCAACCCAGCGAAGTCGGATATATCCGACTCGGTCGAACAAAATTCGACTCCACCAAATAGCCGACTCCTCGGATTATTCAGTCGGACTCCGGAGAGTCTAGCTTTGTCCGGAAACCCTAGGAGTCGGACAATATCCGACTCCGTCGGACAATGTCCGACTATGTTGAACCCTCGAACATATCCGACTTATGTCGGGTTTCTCTCTCGGACTCCGGAGCAGATCACATAAATGAGTCGGACAAAATCCGAGTAAGATCGAGCCCAACGGCTCTATTTGGTGCCTCGGCTATAAAAGGGGACTTCATCCCCATTTGGCCGGTTGGCACCCTCTCCACACTAAAAAACACCCCCAAACTCTCCCAAGCACTCCTCCTCTTCCAGTATTGATTCCCCACTCCAAACCTTGGCGGATTTGTGAGAAGACCGAGGAGAATTCATTTAGCTTCATCTCCATCTCAAGAGCACTTGTTTCATTCTCATCGCCGGTGTTTGTTGTGTTTGTTACTCTTGGGGATTCATCCCGTAGACGGTTAGGTGTTACCCGACGAGCTCCCAAGCTTGTGGTTGAGACTCGGGTCGTTTGTATTGCCCCTCCCTTCGTGGAGTTTGTTTAGTGAATTTTAAGCCGACCTTTGTGGCGGTTTGAAGTGGTTAGGGTTGAGAGCAACCCGGTCCTTGGTGGACTCCTCAACGGAGACGTAGGCTTCTAGGTGGAGCTGAACTTCGGTAAAAATCGTGTGTCTCCTTTGTCCCTTTTAGTTTCTTGCAATCTTGTGTGCTCTAGCTCTAGGTTGTTCTTGCTTAAATTTCTAGATTAACTTGTGTAGGTGGCTTGCTTGCTCGTGTCCTTTTTACCTTAGCTTTCTTGTGTTGCTAGTTGCTTGCTTGTTGTTTATTATCCGTGGATTTGTGCATCTTGACCGCCGATCTACTTTCCGCACGAGGCGATCGGACATTGTTCTACTCTAGTCGGATATTTGTCCTAGTCGAACTTTATCCTACTATAGTTGGATATTGGAGTCGGACAAATCTTTCCTGTGTTTCTAATTTGTTGAATTAAGTGATTTTCAGGATTATCGCCTCTTCACCCTCCATCTAGGCGACTTTCAAGAAGCAAAGCGGCGACTAGGAACCCAAAAGTTCGTACTCTTTTCCTCGCAGGGAAGCCCCGAAAGGGGTGCGAGGTTTTTAACGAGGCGACATGTTGAATATCAGCTAAAAGTTATATAAAGCTGTACTTGCCCAACGTTCGAAGCAAAAAACAGTCGAAACGACTTCCAAAAGAAAAGAAGTCCGAGCATTCGACAGCGAGGCGTCACCTCGATCAATAGCCATACTCCACCGGGCATAAGCAATACACCCTGGAGTACTAGCTAGAGCTAACTCCGATGGGCATAAACAAAAGCCACGGAGTTAGTTGGCAAAGTTTCGCTCCGATGGGCATAAGCAAAAACTCCGGAGTTAGCAAGCACCGCTGGGCAAAAAGCAAAAACCCGGAGCGACAAAACGAAGCGTAAGTCCGCAAAGGGGCTCGCGTTTCCATTCAAAGCGAAAACAAAACTTCACCCCTAAACGACTAAGTGGGGGAGTGATGTTTCATTTAAACAAAACGAAGCGTAAAGCCGAAAAGGGGCTCGTGTTTCCGTTCGAAGAAAAAACAAAATTTCGCCCCTAAACGATTAAGTGGGGGGGGGAGTGACGTTTCATTTAAACAAAATGAAGCGTAAAGCCGGAAAGGGCTCACGTTTCTGCTCGAAGCAAAAACCAAACTTCACCCCTAAACGGATAAGTGGGGGAGTGACGTTTCATTTAAACAAAACGAAGCGTAAAGCCGCAAAGGGGCTCACATTTCCGTTCGAAGCAAAAACAAAACTTCGCCCCTAAACGGCTAAGTGGAGGGAGTGGCGTTTCATTTAAACAAAACGAAGCGTAAAGCTGAAAAGAGGCTCGCGTTTCCATTCGAAGCAAAAACAAAACTTCGCCCCTAAATGACTAAGTGGGAGGAGTGACCGAGATGGGCACCGGCTGCGCCAAGACAAAGGGAGCGTTTGGTTTGCGTCCACAGACTGCCACGCCACCGGTGTGGCTGCGCCAAATATTTGGCGCTGAATTTGCTCGCCATACTTTTGGCGTCACGCGGCATGGAAATGAACTGTGATGCTGAAGCCACGCCACACTGCGCCATAATTACGGTAAGGAAGCAAACGCTGGCCGAAGCTGTGGCGTGGTTTGGCAAGTTTTGGACGCGATCCAAACGCGCCCAAAGTTCAAAATTGGCCGAGCAGTCCTCTTGATACGGGCCATCGAAGCAATAAGCCCGTGAAAGAGCCCGAACCTCAAGAAAAGCAACCCCAAAAGAGGCGAAGCAAATAAAAGTAAGCGACGCTAACTCGAAGCGAAGGCCCGAAGGCTATAGACAAATACAACGAAGAAAGCAGCCGAATCAGGTCAAAAAGCAAGTTTGAAACCCTGAGGTAGAAAATTTTCACACAATTAGAGCTTTTTATAACCCACAGTAAAACCTAAAAGAGCTGGGAGAGCAAACGCCGCCGCTGCCACCAGCATGTGTTGTACCCAAGGAAAAGCCCAGTGCTCACTTTCAGCTCGGGAAAGATAGGGCAGACACAGAGAACGAGAATAAGCGCCAAGTCGAAGCAAAAAGAAGGGCCAGGGGCACGGGGAGTGGCGTTTCCCCGCGCTCGCCCACACGCACGAGGCGGAATCCCGATCGACCGCGCTCAAATTCGCGAAGCAAAAAGAGCTGGTCCATCGAGGGGCTACTGTTGGGGGCCCGACGCGGAGCAAGCCTCGCGCGAAGCAAATGCTACGACCGCTGTATCTAACTTCAATGACCGACGTTGAGTCTCTAAGCGAACGTGCAGGTCGATGAGCGAAGTGAAGGACCGGGGCGAAGGAAGCACCCCTATGCAAAGTGTAGAGGGAGCCCAACGGAGGAGAGGGCCCCCGATGCGAAGGCCTGCGACCGGCGGGGCCTTACCCGGGCGAAGAATCCGGGGTCCAGCGAAGCGCCGAGCCGAAGTGCTCGCCAGCCGGAGGCTAGCTAAGCCGCGAATCACGCATGCTTGGCCGACTTTCCCGAATTGCTTTCGAGAGTTACTGCCTTTCATTGGAACCGGGGGCAACGACCGGGGGTAGAATGGTATTGTAAAGTGTGGCTCCCTAGGACTATAAAGGGAGCCTAAGAGTCACCTGTAAACACACATGTAATCTAGCTAACCTCGCTTATACTAAGAGTCGTTACTACCTCGCCACCAATCTGTTCATTTACTTCACATATTAGTTCTTTGTGTTCGGTACGCTGAGTGGGGCTTGTACCTCGTCAATAATTTCGGCAAACTATCTCCTTTGATGCATGTAAACGACAATAACCTAATGCATACGAGGAATATAAAATTTCTTTCCTTGCAAGAATACAATGATATTAATCTTTATATATGAATATGGATAATATAAGGAATAATTGCATATATCATATAGGGAATAGGGTTACAACACCATGCTAGGAACAATTTTAGCTCAATCGACCTGATAGATATGTATAATCTGCAGCCGGATGACATTGGTAATAGTTTAATCAGATGCAAAAGGGTTAAATTATGAGAAGTTTTTTCTTCCTCCTCCCTCCATCTCCATTGAACAACAAGAGCGTGATAGCACGGCAATGGAGCTTCTTTGACACGAGCTCATCACAGCCTCACGGGTCTATCGTCATGTTGTATGTTTGCCGGCGTCGCACCCACATTTTCCCACGGGTTCACCGAAGGCCGCTGCCCTGACCCAAGGCTGCTGACCTGCTGTTCAAGCTGAGAAACAGTGCAGACGTAGCAGGGAAGAGCGTGCCTTGCCCACAAATCAAGGTCGTCAGTAAACACTAAATATTTGAGCATTTGATGCTGGGCGTGGTCGATGTGGAGGACATGAGGATCGGAGTGAAAATAGATAAGAAGGCAACGGCAAAATTGTCTAGAATTTTGCATAATGTCATATTTGAAACCAAATGCAAATTGTTATGGCACTAGCACTATTTCGTCAATAGTAGTGGTATATTTCAAAATAAACAGAATTGTAGTGGTCTGCATCTAATTAACCCTTTAATTTGCTGTACTATCGGCACAGCACCCGTTCCAATTTAACTGACTACTAGAGCTCCTTTGGTTTGGCTCCTAGAGCAGCTCTGAGCGTGTAACAAGCTGAATCCAAATCAAACTTAATTTTTGAAAAGTGATTTTAGGCTCGAACACAAAGAGTTGTTTCAAAAAATGAACTAATAGAGCTGCTTTTCTTGGAACTGAAGATGGTAGCTTCTTTGTACTTCCATCCGTACATATGATTCCTGAAATTGAAGAGAAGCTATTTTACAAAATAGTTTTGCAACTTCTGCTCCTCCACTAGATGAGCTAATGAGATATATATTTAAGACGTGGGAGCTAAAGCTCAACTAAACACACCATAAATATGGAGGGATCTTTGGGTAGGATTGGTCCGCTCTGCATCTCGACACACCAGTCCCTTACAGCTATGTCTCATCACTATCACCTGTTCTCTTGGGTCGTGTGGCATTATGCCGTTATGTCTATTCCCGTTCCGAATTAAAAAGAATAAAAAATGTAAGTATACAATAAACAAGAAGGTGAGAAACCAGGTACACAATAAAAAAGAGATGCGAGATACATATAAAGGTGTATTAAAAATTAAGAAAAACACATTAAAATATGAGGATTATAACTAAACTGGGAAAAAATTGTATGAGTATAGAATGACAAATAATATAAGATAATTGGGTAGTATTTAAAAAAGAACAAGTTTAGAACTAGAAATAAAATTTTAGAATGTAATTAAGAATAACAAATATTAAGAGAGCGAAATGGCTTCTAGCCTAGTAGTTAGAGCACCTAAGTAGCATCTAACGAGTCTCGATTGAACTTCTTGTGGGAGTGAATAACCAGGCAGGAATAAAAGAAAAAAATAAAAAAATAGGTTGAGTTTCGCCTACTGACTTGAGTAAAAAAAAACAAGTATTAAGAGAATAATAAATAATAATATAATAAGTATTATGGAATGGTGGGGGTCAAAAAATATTGATGGCACCTTCTGCTATGTGTGTACAATACATGGAAAATAAAAAATGAAAATGTGTACCATGGACACGTAATGCAATAGGCATGAGTACAATAAATGTTGAGACAAGGGAAGCTACAAGTAGTCCATAAGTAAATGATTCTCCTTTTAGACTATTCACAGCAGAAGCGATGCTGAAAACCTGAAAGTGGTCTAGTAGTCTCATAGTGATGCTGAGTTGTGCTTGACGCCCGAAACGGACTGCATCGATGCCCAATTAAACGTGGGCCCATTTCGTCAGAGCACCGCTCCCTTGTCGTTTCCTTCACGTTAAATGAAAAATTCCTCAAATGTTTACTATTATTTTATTGTTTCAGCACCGTTGCCTGAACATGATCCGGAGGCGCTTAAATTGGTTTGGGTATCGGTGGCTACAACAGTCAACACCGATGTTGAGTGAGGAGAGAGACAGTTTTGAGTTCGTTTTTTCACCCCACCGTGGGTGGTCTTAATATACTCCCTCCTTCACATAATAGAAAGCATATTAGGAAGATGCAAAAAATGCGAACATAATAATGCGTGTTACTTCAATTAGCCGTGCACGTATCTTGGCAAAAAGTAAGGTATGAGACCGAGAGTGTGTGGCTTAAAAATCCAAGAAACCGGTGTATTCAAGGACTCGGCGGTTCCTTTCATGGAAGCACCCATTTCGTACAACGACTGCTCAGTTTGATGGCACTCGTGAACAAGGCAATCCTCCAAGGAATTTTACTGGGGAATAAATTCACGAGGACCAGAAGAGAATTGCTTCATCAGCAGTTCTTGGAAAGAGGAAATGATCCAAAACTAGTGAACAAGACTTGTGGAAGAAAGAAACCATATTTTTTTGAGCTCCCGTATTCGAAGTACTTGGTGGTTTGTCATTGTATTGATCTAATGCATATTATGAAGAATGCGTGTGATGCTCTTGTGTGCACTTTACTGAATATGAAAGGCAAAAGTAAAGATCACAAAAATGGATGGACAGACTTGGAGGAAATGGGATTGAGACCCGAGCTTCATCCTAATGGCAATAAGCTACCCCGATCATGCATCACTCTATCCTGGCAGGAGAAAAAAAGTGCTATGTGAGTTCTTCAAAAGTGTGAAGGTTCCATCAGGTTACTCCGCCAACATCGGAAGCTACTTCTCGGTGCCCGACCTAAAAGTTATTGGTAAACTGAAGTCTCACACTTGTCATATCATTCTCAGAACATTGCTTCGGGCAGGGATTAGAAACATCCTACCCATGAAGGTCCGAGTAGGTATCATGAGTTTTTGCTTATTTTTCAATGCAATATCTCTTGTTTATCCACATAGGGTTCTTTTATGGTCCATAACCAGGTTCATCTGTAGTTTCATGCCCTATATTTTTGTTCTGTCCCTTTGCTAAAACATACTCTGTTTCGAATTTAGGGCTTTCTCAATCTTTGTTGCAAGTGATACGACAAAAAAGAGGAAAGGCAAAGTGTTGAAGCATATGGAGAAATTCAGTGTAAGTGAAATTACCTTCGAATTAAGTATGTGCTCCACACCTAATTTTGCTCCAACTATGTGCTCTATGTTGCTACAGTGTCATCAGCTGTCCATCTTTAATTTGTGGTTTCTACACTATCCACCACATGATCCACATCGTTGCACTAGCCTCTAATATAAAGAAGCCAGAGATATGCTCCAACGGACCGGCTCAGCTCGCCGATTCTTGTGTGCGCTGGTGCGTGTCGGATGGTTTTCCCTGCAAACCAACAAAGACAATAAAAAAGTGTAAAATTCCGGGTCATCGGCCCGGATAGGCCGATGTGCAGCCGTGGCCGATTCTGGCGTAAGATAGACAAAATCGGCCATCGACAGAGAACAGCACGGCCCATCCATTTATGTATTAAATGCCAGGCAAGCGAACCGTGATATAAACGATACGAAATCGGCCGACGCTATAACATGCGATCGGTGGCTAGCAGCCGATTTCGTCGGTGAGCAATCAAATCATTAAGACCTTGCAAGGATGCATTATCGAATAAAATATAAACAAGGTGATTATTAATGGGATGTAATTAATTTGATAGCAAAAGGATGGTTCAATCATCAATCGGAGCAGTAAGTCGGCCGATCGTGCATCCGGCCGATTCTGCCATGGATTATAACAGTGAGTTATTAGATCTATCTAGATGGATAATGATGATCAATGAAATCATACTAATAACTCAGGTTCAAAGGCAGCTTTAATAGATTTGGCACTAATTTGAACATAGAACAGCTAATGAACATGATAAACAATCGGCTAAACACTCCGAAAGAACAGTAAGACAAAGACAACCACGCAGATCCCGAATCGACCAGTCGCTCCAACAGGACAAGTCAACCGATGGCACGCGATCGGACCAGATCTAACGGCCGCGCACGCCCGCCGATTCAGGACACGCACAATCATAAACGCCTTAACTATGAAAGTAGATCTACACCCTAGCCAATCGGCTGCATGCGCCTAGGACAAGTCAACTATCGCAAAGGCAAACACAGGACACGTCAACCGAATCCGCACGATCGAATCGGCCAAGATGTAAAAGAATTCTCATAACGGCTATCGTGACTCGGACGACCAGATCTAATTACGAACAATGCGCCGAGAACTAGACAACATAATTACCTTATCAAGCCAACGTATTGTCGACCGGAGCCCCGAAGATCCCCGCGCGAAAATAGTAAAGACTTGACAGAAAATTAGGGTTTGGCGATGCGCCGAAAGTTGTATTGGATCCGAATCGAGTTTACGAGTTACACCTGGGTACACATTTATACCCGGCACAAAGAATCCTACTCGGACCCTCTTCGGGCCGATTTCCTAACCGACTAGGATCTCTTTCCAAAATTAAACTATTATTTCTAATTTTACAACGTGGGCCAGGCCCATCAATATTATGCTCTTCGGTTGGCATCCGTGCACGACTCCCGGGAGGGACGCGCCTCTTACTCGTCCATGCGGCCGTCGGCCTTCGGCCCACCGGCCCTCTTTTGACCTATAGTCGCCGACAATGGGTCCCTTGGTCAAAAACCGGCGTCAACACATGTCCCCCAGTCTGGGGTATGCAACGCATGCGTCGGACCGATCCGTTCTCTTTTATCGCGCCGGTTTTATCGCCCGTCATTCCTCCATAAAACCCGGAGCCACCCCGGTCATTTCCCATCCGCTTCCTTTCCTTGGCCTTCATCTTTCTCTGTTCCGGCGACCTTTTCCTCCTCGAGCCTTTTCAGCTTTTCATCGTGCCATCGCCGTCTTTCTTCTCCGGCGACCATGAACCCCGTTGTTGCTGCCGCTGCGTCAGAGTTGTTATTGCATGATCGCCGATTCTTTTCTCTTAACATGCTGTCTAATTATGAGTTCTTAGCAGGAATCGGCGGTCTCTTGTCCTCGGGCTCGGACGTCAACACCTGAAAGGCCGATCCGCCTGCCGACTCCTCCACCGGCCAGGACGCCGACGCTCGAAAGGCCGATTCAAACAGCTCCGGAGCCTGAAGTCGTACCAAGCCAGGCCGATCCAAACCCTACGGAGAGCCCAACTCGCTCGGATCGGCCTGCGTCTCCCGAGGCCGTCGCCGAAACCGAACAAGCTGGCCATGTGTCGCCCACGGCTTCTCCCAAAGGCACCGCTGCCGACGAAGAATCGGCCGGCCGGGAGCCGCCCGCGGCCTCTCTTGAAGGTACCGCTGCCGACGAGCCGGCTGGCGGAGCGTCGCCCGATGCCGCCTCCGAGGATGTCGCCGGTGAAGGTGGATCGGCCGGCCGAGAGCTGCTTGGACCACACGAACCTGTGGGTTCAATGGCACGGCCGATGGACGTCCGGCCGATTCGCGTCGACGCTTCGCAGGTTTGTTTTTACTATTTCCTCCTTGATTCGTCGCTGATCATTAGTTTTATCTTATTTTTCTTGGTATTTCAGGCGCTCGGCTTCCCTCGTCCTGCGCCGATTTCGGTATCTACCTCTGGTCTTATCATCATGGCCGAAATCGCGCGCAGGCTTGAGGCGTCCTCGGTTGAATGCTTGGTGGCCGACGCCCATCCCATCCGGGCGCGGTACTTGGAGGTCCGGACCGAGCTCCCGGATGATGTGCGCGATGCTCTGCACCGCGTGGCATACATGGAGTACTGGCGGATGGACTTCATCCGTGCCCAGCAGCGTTTGGCTCGCCACACGGAGCAACGAGCAAGCTGCGTTACTCGCCGAGAGCTCCATCAAGCGTTCCGAGGAGGAGGCCCGCAAGACCCTGGAGATGCAAGAGCAACTCTCAAATCGGCAGGGTGAACTGCAGGTAATCAACCAGGAGATTGCCGATTTGAGAACAGTCGCTGGCTCTCAAGGAGAAGGAGGCGGCGGCCCCGGAAGCCACCATTGCACAGCTGTCGGTTGATGTGGCGGCCCAACAGAAAACGACGGACGAGGCAATCCAAGCGGCAGACAAGATGGTTGCCGCGGCGCATGCCGATGTCGGCCCCATCGAGGACGACCTGTTGGTCATGGCCAAACTTGACTCCATGCTGGCCCGTGCATTATCTGCCGTCCAAGACCTCTTGTCCCGCGCCGAGGCCGTCGATTATGCTTAGATGTAATAGGACCTGAACAAGATTTTGTTGTAAATATTTTTGCACTAAGGGCGATATACGGTAATATCGGCCATCCGAAGACGATGTTTAAAACATTGGCTGATTTGTCTGTGACTTCCTGCGATTTACTTTCATATTTTTTTGGCTAAGGGCGATACTCCCGGTATCGGCCGTCTCAAGGCGATGTACATCGACATCGGCTGTAGTCTCTTTTAGGTTGAACACTATGAGTTAATCCAAATACTAGGATAATACTGCTTCAAATACTTCCCATTAAGTGCTCGGCCGAATTCTTCCCCTGCTAACTCTTTCAAAATATATGCATTACCCGGTGCCGATCGGCTAATCAAATAAGGTCCTTCCCAATTAGGCGACCATTTACCAAACCGATTGTCCTTCACGCCGATCGGCATCCTAAGCTTCCAGACCAAATCGCCCTTTTTAAACTGTTTCTGCACAACCTTCTTATCATAATGGCGGGCGACCCTCGCCTTATTCTGCTCTATCTTTTCCAATGCATCCAGCCGATTTTGTACTACGTCTTCTAATTCATCCATCATCAATCCGTGGTACTGATCGGCCGATAGCTTTTGTTGCAATTCAACCCTTCCGGAGCCGATAGCTGTCTCCCATGGCAGTACGGCTTCGTGCCCATACACAAGCTGATACGGTGCGACTTGCATGGCCCCATGCCGTGACATACGATAAGCCCACAAAGCGTCCATCAACTTCATGTGCCACTTACGAGGATGCTCTTGTATTTTCCGCTTGATCAACTTGATCAAACTCTTATTTGCCGCTTCAGCTTGGCCATTAGCTTGGGCATAATATGGCGACGAATTAATCAATTTAATCCCCATCTCTTCAGCAAAAGATTGAAATTCGTCCGACGTGAATACTGACCCTTGATCTGTCGTGATTGTTTCCGGAATCCCAAATCTATGAATGATATGCTCCTTAACAAACGTTATCACGTCGGCCGTCGAAACTTTGCGATAGGGTGCCGCTTCAACCCACTTTGTGAAGTAATCTGTAGCTACCAATATGTATTGATGTCCTTTGCTTGATGCTGGATTTATCCGGCCGATCATATCCATGGCCCGACCTACGAACGGCCAAGGTTTGATCACCGGATTCATGGCCGACGCAGTGCCCTCTGTATAGGCCCGAATTTCTGGCAATCTTGGCAACTTTTATAATATTTGAAACAATCGGCCAACATTGTCGGCCAGTAATAACCAGCTCGCCTTAGCAGCCACTTCATTTTATGGGCCGATTGATGCGTTCCGCAAATCCCATCATGTACTTCGCTCATTACCACTTTGGCTTCGGTGTCATTAATACATTTGAGAAGCACCCCATCAATTGTCTTGAAAAATAATTGATCATCCAACAGAACATATTTCAAGGCTTTATATCTTATCTTCTTATCCGTAGGTTGGGATGGATTGCTCAAAAAATTTCGAATTTCCGTGCGCCAATCGGCCTCTTCAATATCGGCTATTTCCAAGCTGTTTTCGGCGAGCCGATATCCGGATGCTAGTTGAGCCAAGTTATTTGCTTCGAAGTTCTGCTCTCTTGGTATATGGCCGATTTTAACACACTTGAATCTTTTCATTAACTTCTGGCACTTTCTATGATATTGCAACAATATTTCATCTTTACACTCATACTCATCGGCCAGCTGACTCACGACCAACAAGGAATCGCCGAAAATTTCCACAAAATCAGCCCCGGCATCGATGAGTAGTTCCAGTCCTTTTAATACTGCCTCATATTCGACTTGGTTGTTGGTGTGCGCCTCTACTGTAATAGAGTATCCACGTATTGCCCCCGAGGCGACACAACAACCAAGCCGATTCCACTTCCTTGCTTGCAAATTGACCCATCAAAGAACACCGTCCATGGCACCGGTTCAACGTATTTGGCCGAGTGTTCACCGTGTTGCACTATTAAATCGGCCAATACTTGTGCTTTCACTGCTTTGGCCGATTCATAGCCTAGATCAAACTCCGCAATTGCCAACATCCATTTGCCCAACCGGCCTTTGGGGACCGGGGCCGATAGCATATATTTTACGACATCGGCCTGGCAAACCACGAGTACACTCCTCGGCTAACGAGATAATGCCTTAGTTTTGTGCATGAAAAATACAGACAGAGACATAACCTTTCCACCTCCGGATACCGTGTTTCTGCATCAATTAATTTGCGGCTGAGATAAAATATGACCCGCTCTTTTCCCTCCTGTTCTTGAGTCAATGCAGAGCCGATGCACCTATCATCGGCCGATAAATATAACTTAAAGGGTGTGCCCGACTTTGGCGGAACCATCACTGGCGGGGACACCAAATATTTCTTGATATCTTCTAAAGCCCTTTGATGGATCGGCTCCCACCGAAATTCTTGATCGGCCTTGAGTTTTAATAATGGCGTAAATACGTCAAGTCGACCGGACAAGTTTGAGATAAATCGCCTAATAAAATTAATCTTGCCGATCGGGGACTGGAGCTTTGTCTTGTTCGTCGGCGGTTCCAGCTTTACGATAGAATCAATACTCTTGGGGCCGATTTCAATTCCCTTTTCATGCACAATAAACCCTAGAAATTGTCCAGTTGAGACACCAAAAGCACACTTGAGCGGGTTCATCTTCGAGTCCGTATTGTCTTGTCCTCTTCAACACTTCTCCGAGATCAGCCACATGACTTTCGGCCGATTTTGATTTCACCATGACATCATCAATATAAATTTCCACCAATCGGCCGATCAAATCGTGATATATAAAATTCATGGCTCTCCGATATGTGGCACCAGCATTTTTTAGGCCGAAGGTCATGACAACCCACTCATATAGTCCCAACGCTCCGGAGCATCCGAACGCTGTCTTCGATATATCTTCTTCGGCCATAAAAATCTGATTGTACCCAGCATTTCCATCCATAAAGCTCAAAATTTTGTTGCCGGCGGCTGCATCAACTAACAAATCGGCGTTTGGCATTGGGTACTCATCTTTCGGAGTCGCCTTATTCAAATTCCTGAAGTCAATGCAGACCCGCATCTTTCCATTTTTCTTTTCCACCGGCACAATACTGGAAACCCACTCTGCATATCGGCATGGCCTAATGAAGCCGGCTTCATATAATCCGATAATCTCTTCTTTGACGGCTTCATAATACCTAGGGTCAATTTTCCGAGCCCCCTGCTTATACGGCCGATATCCGGGTTTGGTGGGCAGCCGATGTTCAACGATCGATCGGCTGAGTCCAGGCATCTCGCTATAATCCCAAGCAAAACAATCTTTATATTCTTTCAATAAGGCCACTAATTCATCTCTTACTTCTTTACACAATTTCTTGCTAATATATGTCGGCCGAGGCTTGTCTCCATCCCCTATATCTACCTCTTCTAACTCGTCGGCCGACACAAAACCGTGACCTAATTTCCCGTCTTCTGGTTCGTTAATCGGCCGACTCATCATATCCTCGGTGCGTGTGTCGATCGGCCGATTGCCCGTCAATTCTCCTGTGGGGCCCATCGGAGCAGCCGGGGGTACCGACCCCCGGTCACAATAACTCCGTCGTCGGTGATGTTTATGGCCTCCGCATCCCAATATGTGCCCGAGAAACAAGGCGAGGCTCTCCGGACCGGCAAACTCGAAATCGGCGGTTGCGATGGTTACGGACTTATCGGCCCGCACGATTTCGACCTTGTTGCCGACCCATTGAATCAAGCAACTGGTGCATGGTTGATGGGACGCAACGGTTGGCATGAATCCGGTCTCTCCCCAACAAGGTTGTGTAGGCACCTTTCCCGTCGATGATGAAAAATGTGGTGGGTAAGGTTTTGCTGCCCACGGTGATCTCCATTATTGCGGCCCCACGCACATCTTGGCTTCTCCCGCTGTAATCCTTGAGCGTCGGATTAGCCCTCATCATTTCTTCCGGCGTCTTCCCGAGCTT
The DNA here is from genome assembly GCA_031894775.1 of Chloris gayana. Classification (NCBI taxonomy): domain Eukaryota; kingdom Viridiplantae; phylum Streptophyta; class Magnoliopsida; order Poales; family Poaceae; genus Chloris; species Chloris gayana. The sequence goes on along the minus strand of JAUNZO010003885.1, from coordinate 54,590 downwards.
GCGGTATGTAGTAATCGGCATGACATTGACCGCTGCTCCTCCGTCGACCAACATTTTCCTCATCGGCGACCCATTGACGTAGCCGCTAATGTACAATGCCTTGAGATGCAAATGATCGGAGTCGGCGGCTTATCAAATACCGCCGATTCCGGCGTCCATAGAATCTCTCGAAGACTCCCCAACTGGTTCTTCCTCAGCCGAATTTTCATCGGCCGATCCGACAATCCCGGGCATCGGGGATATCATATTCATCGCGGCTTCGGCCGGACCACTCGAGACCGCACTTTGGGCCTCCACTCCTTCTTGGGCTTGGACTCATCATCTTGGTCATCTCCGTGATACTCGTCCACCCTTAATTTCTCGACAGCGCATTCTTTGGAGCCTCCTCTTCGGGTTTTATTGAGCAAACCACCGGGGCACCACTGTTCTTCGTTCTCGGTTTGATCGCCTCTCGAATCTTCATGGTATTGCTGATCAAACTCTTCTTCATCGTTGATTGGCCCCGCACGATCGTGAACGGAGGTTCTTTTTGGCACTCGCGTATCTCCGTTCATCATAGCTGTGATCATGGCCGATCGCTCTTACGGGGGCCGATTGTCGTGATTCGTAGTTGCGACTAATCGGCCGTCCCTGGGAACTTGATGACCCGCCATCACGATACTTTTTACGGCCAATGCACTGCGGGCAGTTCTCGATAGATGGAAGCTTCATGTCTTGGTCCCAGCAGATCGAAAGAAAGGACAAGCCCGGTGAGGGTCAAAATCTTCTCGGCCGATCACGCCTTGTCCGTACTGCCGACTTTGGCCGATAGATTCCTGTTCACGTGCCACCTGAGCTCTTTCTCTCTCTCTCTCTCTTCTTCTCATATCGGCGTATGAAACCAGCCGATCCACCGCCGATGGTGTTGATGTACATCGTATTAGCCGGGAAAGGGTGCCCATCAATTTTCATCTTCTTCTTTACATCGGCCGCTCGCAATACCCCACTCGTCAACTGCCCTCCGGATTTCATCTCTCATGGCATAACAATCAACGGTGTTATGATGCGAATTTCCATGCCACTTGCACCACTTAGCCATTTTCTTCAATTCTTCCGGCGTAGGAATTTTGTGATGAGGGGAAAGCTGGATCTTCTTTTCCCGCAGCAGCTGATCAAATATCTCGTCGGCCTTAGATAAATCAAAATCATATTTCTTCTCCTTAGGATTGACATGCGGAGAAAATATCGGCCATTTGTTATTAGTCCACTCAACTGCATTAAGTCCCTCTTCATCATCCTCGTTGTCGAAATCGACATAAGCTATCTAATACCGCCGATTCCTGGTGAGCTGGAGATTCTCTTCCTGGCCGATCGCCCTACGGGTCAGCTGTGCCAACCCATCAAACTCATGTGGGGTAAACTTTTCTTTGATGTTGGAGAATAGCCCCGCATAAGCGATTTCGGCCAGTTGTTGCTCTGTCGGGTTCAGATTGTAGCATCGTCCCTCGTAGTCCTGAACCTCTCGTATATAATCGGCCACCGATTCCCCGGTTTTCTGTTTCACCGCCATTAAATCGGACAAACTAAGCTCGGTAATGCCCGTGAAGAAGTACGAGTGAAACCTTTTCTCCGGATCGGCCCAACTCTGAATAGAACCAGGCGATAGCGAAGCAAACCATGAAAAGGCCGATCCGGACAATGACAGTGGGAATAGCCGAACCCGTAAAGCCTCCCGAGCGGACGCCTCACCAAGCTGTACGTCATATCGGCTGATGTGCTCCATAGTTGATGTATTATCTTGCTCGGAAAACTTAGAGAACTCAGGAATTTTATACTTATTGGGTAAAGCCACGGAATCCATCCAGTCGGGGTAAGGTCGCCGATACAATGCACTCTTCTCCTTAGGCTTCAAATCGAACCGATCTTTCATCATATCGGCGATCTTAGCCATGAGGCTACTCATATCATTGGGTCCAGCAGTTGCTGATCCGGTTCCCGTCATATAAGGTGTGTTGGGCTGTCCCCCAGTCGGGTGTACCGACTGACCGTTTCCGAAATCCCGGTGCCGTAGCCGGGAACGGTGTCCGAGGAGCGATTCCATAATTCATGGCCGATTGGATCGGCCGTCCGATCATGAATCCCTGTCCCCCAGCCGATGCGGTCGGCTGTGGAATACCAGATATTGGCCGTACTATAATGGGTGAGTTCTCAATTCTACTCGGGCCGGTATTTGGTACGTAGAAGAAATTGGGCTGTTGTGCCATCTGCGAGGCCGCTGCCACATTGGTTGCTGCCCCCGACTCGAAGTCGGCGGTTGTACATCTTGTTTGTCGCCCTCTTCCGTTACCGACTTCTTGGGGTCACCTGTCATCCTCTTTGCCTGGCTGGGTTGTACTGGTACTTGCATTTGCATTGTCCTTGCCAGGCCATAGGTGAGGTGGCATGCCGTACGAGGGTTGAAACCCTGCTGGCGGTATGGTATTCGGAGGCCGATTCCCCGAATCGGCCGTACAAGAGTGCCAAAAGGCTGAGTGTATGCAGGTCCGGAATATCCTTCGGTGAACAGTCTGCCATCAACTGTGTCCTTGATCAAATTCCCGACGGTGTTGGTCAACACGCCCGATTGATTGATTAGGGCCTGATGAACGGACGAGTTGACCATATCACCGAGTTGGTTGGCATCCGGCAGTCTCTCGGGCTTTGATTTGGTCTAGTTCTTCCGGATGCAGAATCCGAGGGATATCTCCTTTTGTGGCTACTCCGCCACGTGTCACCTGTCGGGGCTTAAAAGTACTTTTTCATTGCTTCGGCGAGGTATTCCTGGTACTGCAGCTTTTGTTCTGTCGTCATCTTTCCCCAGGCCGAAACCCCGTTGTCATCGGAAATCGTCCCATCGGGCGTGCCAAAAGTGTGTTGACGTCAAAAGTCGCCAACACACCGTTGTCCGGAGAGTCCACCGAAACCCCGGCCGACGCAGGGCCCTGTGCTCCCAACGGACCGGCTCAGCTCGCCGATTCTCGTGTGCGCTGGTGCGTGCCGGATGGTTTTCCTGCAAACCAACAAAGACAATAAAAAGTGTAAAATTCCGGGTCATCGGCCCGGATAGGCCGATGTGCAGCCGTGGCCGATTCTGGCGTAAGATAGACAAAATCGGCCATCGACAGGGAACAACACGGCCCATCCATTTATGTATTAAATGCCAGGCAAGCGAACTGTGATATAAACGATACGAAATCGGCCGACGCTATAACATGCGATCGGTGGCTAGCAGCCGATTTCGTCGGTGAGCAATCAAATCATTAAGACCTTGCAAGGATGCATTATCGAATAAAATATAAACAAGGTGATTATTAATGGGATGTAATTAATTTGATAGCAAAAGGATGGTTCAATCATCAATCGAAGCAGTAAGTCGGCCGATCGGGCATCCGGCCGATTCTGCCATCGAATTATAACAGTGAGTTATTAGATCTATCTAGATGGATAATGATGATCAATGAAATCATACTAATAACTCGGGTTCAAAGGCAGCTTTAACAGATTTGGCACTAATTTGAACATAGAACAGCTAATGAACGTGATAAACAATCGGCTAAACACTCCGAAAGAATAGTAAGACAAAGACAACCACGCAGATCCCGAATCGACCAGTCGCTCCAACAGGACAAGTCAACCGATGGCACGCGACTGGACCAGGTCTAACGGCCGCGCACGCCCGGCCGATTCAGGACAAGCACAATCATAAACGCCTTAACTATGAAAGTAGATCTACACCCTAGCCAATCGGCTGCATGCGCCTAGGACAAGTCAACTATCGCAAAGGCAAACACAGGACACGTCAACCGAATCTGCACAGTCGAACCGGCCAAGATGTAAAAGAATTCTCATAGCGGCTATCGTGACTCGGACGACCAGATCCGAGCCAATCGGCGTTGCGAGCAAAGGCTGGGACGGGGAGGTAGGACAAGTCAAACTACCTCCACCACGAGCCCGGACCAGGTCGACTTGACTCATCCCGGCCGATACTCACTACGACGATCAAGAACAGATCCGGTCGCCGGATAACTAGCAATTAAGCCATCTAATTACGAACAATGCGCCGAGAACTAGACAATGGGTCCCTTGGTCAAAAACCGGCGTCAACAATTACCTTCGAATTAAGTATGTGCTCCACACCTAATTTTGCTCCAACTATGTGCTCTATGTTGCTACAGGTGTCATCAGCTGTCCATCTTTAATTTGTGGTTTCTACACTATCCACCACATGATCCACATCCTTGCACTAGCCTCTAATATAAAGAAGCCGGAGATTTGTCGTCTTCCGTCTCCATGATGCTTCATTTCTTTTATGTTGTATGTAACCCTAGTTCATGCTTGTGACAGCCCGCCACTCCGGGTCGGGCTCGCTTACACCTGGCAGCTTAATAGGCCCTCAAGACTTATCTCACATATCAACACTAGTCTTTTCTACGCACTTTTGTCCTCACTAGTGCACACACGGGAAACTTCCCGATCGGTCACCCATCCCTAAATTGCTTCAGAGCCAAGCACGGTTAACCCGGAAGTTCTTTAGAGATAAGCTTCCGTAAAAAAAGTTGCAACTTGTTGATATGGGTATTCTATCGATCCTATTAAGCCCTGGGCCAAGATGTTATACAATCCCCCTTAGAAGACCGACGTCCTCGTCGGTCAACCCCAAGCCAGGAACTTTCTCTCTTGGCCACGTACATGTGTTCACCGCCAGCGCATGTGACATGATGTGTGACCACTCCAGGCCCACACCAGCCATGCACACCATGCCTACACATGTCCAACACATGCGGCCGTGAAACCGCGAGAGTCGGCTCCGATACCAACCGTGATAGCCCGCCATTCCGGGTCGAGCTCTCTTACACCTGGCAGCTTAATATGCCCTCAAGACTTACCTCACGGATCAACACTAGTCTTTTCTCGCGCACTTTTGTCCTCACTAGTGCACACCCGAGAAACTTCTCGGTCGGTCACCTATCCCTAAATTGCTCCAAGTCAAGCACGTTTAACCAAGAAGTTCTTTAAAGATAAGCTTTCGAAAAAGAAGTTACAACTTGTTGACATGAGTATTCTATCAATCCTATTAAGGCCTGGACCAGGATGTTACAATGCTACTCTTGATGCTATTGTGAATGTGCTACTTGATGCTACTGTTGATGAATGTGCTCCACTAGAATGTATATACATATGCTTAATTCTATGTTTTATTTCTGCTGTTGAATGTGAATTCCCTGATAATTGTCACCCTGTTTTCTAACCGCCCCGATAGTCAACAATGACGGTGTAGTAGCGACCGTCCCTACATGCAGAAGGGACAGTGTACTCGAAACCGTCCCAATATGTTTTCAGACAGTGTTGTTTGACCCGTCTATGAATCCGTTCTATGAACGGGGCTTCCGAGCCGTCGCTATAGTCTTAGTATGTAGGGACGGTTGTAGCCCTGTAGCTACATGCTTACATTTAGCGATGTAAAAATTGAGGCGGCTGCGTTTTGCGTCACTACTGTTGCTAGAACCCGTCCCTAAATATCCAACCTGATTGTGATACACTGACATATAAAACCATGAAATAAAGCTTTGTAGTGATACACCTAGTTTCATTCATCAACTATTGTGAGATAAAAGGGTACTTTTGAAAATTATCTTATGAAACCTTGCACTAAGATTGACTTGACATACTTGTGTGACGTTGTACCATTCTCAGATGAGATTCTGAGTTTTCTTTAGTTATTTTCATGCCTTTTAGGGAGCTTAAAAATTAACCATTAGGCACTATAGCAATAATGAACTATAGGCACGGTTGGGGGCCTCTACAGCCGCGGTCAGCCCCAACCGTGACTAAGTTTGCGAGACTACGGATAATCATCCGTAGCCTCGCAAACAAGGTCAATCGTGACTATAGTGTTCCACTATAGCCACAGCTTGACATTATCATCCGTGACTATAGTGACAAGCTATAGCCACGGTTGACAATACCAACCGTGGTTACAACAAATATAGGAAAACAAAAAAAGTGGACCCAAGACGGGTCCACCTCGCCGTCGAGGCCCCGAGCTTCCGTCCCACCGCCGGATCCCGGGGAGGCGCGCGGCCGCCGTGGAGTCCCCGAGGAAGGTGGTCGTCGCTGGATGCCGACCACGCCGTCGCCGTGGTGGTGGATCCGGCGCCGATCTCCCGCCCCACCGCTGGTTCCTAGGGAGGCGCGCGGCCGCCGTGGAGGCCTCGAGGAAGGTGGCCGTCATTGGAACCCGACCGCGCCGTCGCTGTGGTGGTGGATCCCGCGCCGAGCTCCCGCCCCACCGTCGGATCCTTCGAGCTCCTGCCGCACACGCCACCACCGGATTCCGCATCGAGCTCTCACCCCACGGTTGTCGGATCCCGCGTCGCCCAAAGAGAGGTGCGGCAACCGCACACCGCACGCCGCTCCCCACCGACAGGATCCGGCGAGCCCACCCCGCCTCGCTCCCGGCCGTTCGGAGAGGGGAGCGGCCACCGTGTAGCCTCGCTCCCCGCAGTCGGAGACGGGAGTGGCCACCGCGCCGACGCTGCCTCGCTCTCCGCCGGTCGGAGAGGGAGTGTCCACCGCGCCGCTACCAACTCGCTCCCTGCCGGTCGGAGAGGGGAGCTACGTCGCGGCCTCGCTTCCTATCGGTCGCCGGCGTCGTGGAGGAGCCCGTGGCGGCGACATGGAGGAGCCAGGTGCGTGAGAGAGAGAGAGGGAGTGAGGGAGGAGGCAGCGGGTGGAGGATCCAGGGGCCATGCACTCGAGAGAGGGAGGCGACGGTTGTGGAGGGAGAGAGAGAGGAAGGGAGGAGGTTAGGGTTTGCAAGGAAGGGGATGATTTTATATCGGGAGGATACTTGGGCCAAAAGAAAAAAAAAGAAATGGGCCTATGCATTAGTTACGGGCCACATTGTCAACCGTGACTATTGAGCTCTTTATACGGGCCACATTGTCAACCGTGGCTATTGAGCTCTTTATAGTCACGGTTGATGTTGTGAATCGTGGCTATTGATGTCTTCTATAGCCACGGTTCACAAGCACTGTAACTACCCTTCACTGTAGCCGCGGTCCATTTTTCCTGTCGTGGCTACAAATTTTTGGAAGGCGTGGCTATAGTACGCGATTGGTATAGTGAGGATCCTTATTAAATTTGGGTCTCATTCATTTTATTTAAAAGAAACTTGAACATTTAACCATAAATACTTTCATATCAATCTGAAAACGAAACGATGAATTTCATTTAACAATTAACCATTAGCTCTGGTGGTGGCCCGCACGCTAGATGTCGATTCTTCCATTGTTTGGTACAGTACTGGCAGTGGCGATTAGCTGTAGCTTTACTCATATACGGAGACATGTCGTTGGTGGAGTCGGCAAGGGTTAGGGAAGAGCCAACTGCTAATGCTCTTTTTTTAAAAGAAAAAAACTGGCAACAACCTCGACATTATTAAATATATCTTTGCATAAATGTTCTTTATATGTTACTTCATCCACCTCTTGAGCACTGTAGCAGCAACAACCTTTCTTAATGTGGACGATGTCTTTTTTACAAGCCTTTCGTGTGCCTATATCACTACATTACAGTAGACATACGTTTTTTTTTTTTGATAATGATAGACAGACTTTATTTAACATATGATCTTACAAATACTATGTTCTGAAGCTAGCAAATTAAACCATCAAATATGCAACTTTATTTTAACAAGCGATTACAGTAATTTCTTTTGGCGATGTTATATGAGGAGAGGAGGGTTTTCTGGTGAGTTACTACATAGTTAATTTCTTGCTTTTTGTGCAGGTTAATCGGTAGAGGTTAAGACCCTCATTAATTTGGGTTATTTAATTCATTCAAAACGAAACTTGGACCATTGAAACATAAGGAATTTTCTTATCAACATGAAAAGAAGTGATTTGGCGTCCCTTGATTTCCCCGTTCGTTTCCACCCTCTAAAATTTAGATACTCGTCACATCAAAGAGAATCTTACTATTTAGTAGTAATTTTATTAATTTAATAACAAAACCTATGTCGCGACCCCCTCTAATTTGCGAGACGAATCTAATGATCCTAATTAATCTATGTTTTGCTACAGTGATGCTACAGTAAACATCTTCTAATAACACTATAATTATCCTCGTTGGATTCGTCTCGTGAATTAGATAGGAGGGTCTGCAATTAGTTTCGAGATTAGACTTTATTTAAGTACTCCAAAATAATAAAATTCTCTTTGATCTGACCCTCTAAAAATTAGATAGGGAGAAACGAACGGCCCTTAGATGTTGATTGTTTCAATAGTACATATATAGTACGGCGACACTGTACCAGTACAGTGTGGGGCGGCAGTGGCAGTTAGGTGTAGCTTTGCTAATATAGGGACATGTCGGTGGTGGAGTGTCAGCTGCCAACAATCTGGGTAATCAAAAGTAATTTTTTGCATAAACCACTCATATATTTTTATCCACCTTTAATTTACTTAAACATGACCTAGCCCCACAGCTCCTCTCTGTTGTGCGGCAGTTACTGTGTGTAGATACAGTAACAACTAAAATTGCCATCCAACTGCTAGTATTTGCCTCTGATAGTATTGTTTTTTGTCGAGGAGATTATGTTGTTAATAAGGGAAGCGAAAAATTGGATACCAGACTATTCATTAGCGCCATGCTATCTAAATTTATGATTTTTAGACTGTAAGTCTGTGTATGCGATAGATTAGAGCCTGGTTGTAGGGAAAGAGCAAGCAATTTTTAGTTGTTATTGTATCCTGTATAGCAACTGAAACCTTTAGCGTCCCTATCCCGCTTGATCCTTAGAGCAACTCCAGCAACACATCCAAAATCAACCTCCTAAATTGTAATTTTGGGGCTCTCCCTAACTTTTAGGAGGTCAATATTTTGTTTCAACTCCAGCAACAATCGCAACTCTGAACTCCTAATTTAGGCGGGTCCCACGTGTCAGCCTCGTTTTGCCTTCTTCCTCTCCAATCGACGCGAGCCCCTGCAGGGGTGAGGCAGGCCGCAAGCTCGACAACGCGGGGAAGATGGTCGGACCACAGGACGCATCGACGCTCGCCGCACCGTCAGTGCCCCGCCTGCCTTCCTCTCCAATCGACGTAGGCTACCGGTCGTGGCTCCACGGAGTGGGCTCAGCACGACGGCCGCAGACCGGGAAGACGGCGATAGGCAGTGGTGGCGGCAAGAAAGTAGCGCAACGGCAGGAGGGGCCAGGCGGGAGGCCGGGGACGGCGACACCGAGGTGGGTGGCGCGCGGCCGCATTCGCAGGCGACGAGGGCGGCCCCGCGCGAGGCGCCGGCCGGGAGGAAGACGCGGACACAGCTTCCTCCCGTGGCCGCGTCGGGGAGGTGGTTGGCGGAGAGGAGCGAGGCCCCGGCCGACCGTTTCTTCCCGTGGTGGCGGGGCCCGATCCGGCTGGTCCCGAGCGACCACGAGGGAACGGCGGCAGACGGCGGGTGGCGGCGGCGGCAGACGCCGGCGGTGAAGGGAGGCGAGCCGCAGGCGGCGAAGGGCAACGGCGGCGACGACAGGTGGCAGGCGGCCCGCGGACATGAAGGCGCGGTCGCGTTCATTCGGCAGAGAGAGAAAAAGGAGAGGAGAATATAGGAAGAGAGAGGGGAAAAGAGAAAGAAAAAGAAAATTCGTGGGGTCCACGCCAGCTGGAGTTTAGGAGGGAGGGTTGGAGGATCTCATTTCTAGGGGTTGGAGGGGGATTTAGGAGGCTAGCTAGTTTAGGAGCTCATGTAGGAGGTCTGCTGGAGTTGGTTTTTGTCCAAACTCCTAAAATTTAGAATTGGAAGGCACTTTAGAAGGATTGCTGGAGATGCTCTTAGGGACGGTTGCATGCTGCCATCATGGCTCAGGACCATGTGTGGAGATTTGAGTCACGTGCACGCGCGCTCGCCTCGGGCTACAAATAAACGTGAACTGTTCTGCAAGACACACCAAAGCGCGCTCGCACACACACAGAGACAAGGCAACTAACTGCAACGTGCCTCAACTAGCTAGGCTACTAGCACGCTCTCTAAGAGATCGATGGCCAAGATAAACGGTGACCCCTTAGAGGCGAAGTGGTGCGCCGTGACCGGTGGCCGGGGTTTCATGGCACGACACCTAGTCGCCGCGCTGCTCCGGTCCGGTGAGTGGTGCGTGCGGGTCACCGACCTCGTCCCCAGTGTGGTGCTTGGCTGCGGGGAGACGGAGGAGATCCTAGGCAATGGCCTCCGCGATGGCCATGCCGTATATTGTGCAGCTGATGTCTGCAACTTAGACCAGCTTATTAAAGGTGATATACTTGTACTGTAACCTAAAAGTGTTGGACAACATACTCCATAAAAGTCCCATCGCAACATGAAACAAAACATGATTATTTTACATCCTACAATAAAATTAAAAAAAAAGCCCCACTGCAACATGTTTCTTTCACGTCCTAGAACGTCGCAGCATGCTGGTGTTGTATTCTGGAACCCAGATTTTTATTCTCACGAGAAAACATGATAAATCAGCTGCTCATGTCGATATTATTTAACTGCAAAATAAATAATTGAACACTATTGCATTTTCAAACTTAAGATCTTATATTGAATGTTGTTTTCTTCCCTAAATAAATCTAGAATATGTGGCATGAAACATTGAGATGATGTTGTGGTCAGGATGTTTTTTTTTTTGGTTTTGCACCGAGCGATTAAGTGGCAATACGTTTTTTTTTGTTTTGGATGTTGCATAGAACAATATGTCCTGGTGGGGTTTTCTAGTCGAGTATTGGGAGGCAATGAGCCGTTTTTACCCTTGTTCTATTTGAGTTGCAATTTTTTTCACCAATTATGATCCTTCAGACGGCTTTAGCGGATATTACAAATGAAGTAACAGACCATCCCATGAGAGAGTTTCCACCGGATGTGTCCTTTTACCTCCAAAACATATATCTACATATCTTTTAAAAATCTAACCCACTAACACTTCTTAATGGCTATTTCTCTCAACCAACAGGGAGCCACATCACCTCAATTGTTTAATCCGTCCGATGTATATTGTGTATTGTTTCAGCCATTAGATTGCATCACCGGATCATAATAGCAAGCACCCGCTGTTGAATTGTAGAAGTCACACCACACATGTCCCGTGCCCTCCAACCATCAATAGATTGATGTAGAAACTGCAGCTATTATTATCGCTGTTACTTATTCTGTTTCTTTTTTTTAACCCGCGCATTCCTGGCTCTCATCAATCAATCACTAGTACTCGGTAATTCAGCATGCAAACCAAAAGTTACAGCCAGACTATAATTCATCATTAATCTCTTTAATTATCATTATTCACGTCCATCTAAAAAACTATTGTAACTGACAAGCATACAATGAGGAATACATTCATTTCAACAAGCAAACCAAGTGACAGCCACACTGTAAAATCAAGACAACAGAGCATCACACATGAACTCACACGCTCCATGGCAAGTGATTGTTCTATCGAAATCTCTACAATTTTCCTTGCACTAATGACTCCCCGTCTGCAATACAAAAATTAAACATGTCAGGTAGGTCAGGCCAGTTTTAATGAGTTGATGTCCATATTTCAACTGAGGTTCTAATACTGGAGACTGAGGTAGGTGCTTCATTGAGCTACTCACTCCGCTCAAACATACACACCAAGCATGCTTACTTAGGGACTGAGTTTTTCTTCCCTTGAATTCTATGTTTTGTATATAAGATTCTTTGGTTGCTTCTAAGATTTTTGTTTCCTGCCAAAAATTGAATAGTTATATATTTTTAGTCGTATGTATATTTTAGAGGAATTTTTTTCAATAATCAATCTTTTGCACATCCCGCGGCAACACGTGGGGAAGCATCTAGTATATCATATATTTGATGGACGCTAGGGTGAAATGAAGCCTTTCACACATGGGGATGAATTGATCAAAGGAAATAACTTTTATACGTGTGCTTAGGGCAAGTACAAAGGTGTGGTCTTATAGACCGCCTCATGCATGACACGTAATCTCGAGATGGTCTATTAGATCACTTGTACAATGGGTGGTTGTTTTAGTTGTCTTGTAGAAATTGATATTTCCTAAATTTGTGGATGAGAAAAGAAATATTTATGAGTTACATGGCAACTACAACTTGTACAATGGTGTGTAAGCCGTCTCATACTCCTAAATTCTAGCGCATGAGGTGGTTGCTTCGCGAAACAACCACCTCTTTCTCTCACCTCCCTCTCTCTCTTCCACATCATCAAAAATCCTATGTGGCATTGCATGAGACGGGCTATGAGACTGCTGACGTGTAGCGTTGTACCTGCCCTTAACGGAGTGGACAATGGACATGCTCTCTGACCTGATGTATTTAATGCTAAGCGTCTTGCACTTTACATGCCTTAAGAACAATATATATGCTTTGTTGCTATATCCATGCACTAGAAACCAGTTTGCATCAATTTAACCACGTAAGTCATCCAATGCTTATTATTTCATTTTCTTATATTCAGCTTTTGAAGGAGTGGATGTTGTCTTTCACACAGCAGCTGGGGACCCTAGCAAGAATAACTTGAAACTTCATTATAGGGTCAACGTCGTGGGTTAGTGGCTCATTTCTTCTTAATTAATCAGTCTAACATGTCTCTTTACAGTTCAAAATATATGTACCTTGCTCCGTAAATTTATTTTTATTTGCAGAGAAGCATTATTGACCCTTGATAATGAGGCACAATCTTATTCGCTATCATATTCTAAGTCCATTATGCATGCATTCATAGAATGTGTGCAGGAATTTTTCAGATATACCATATACTGAGGTGCAAATGAATTTAACCATAGGAAAGCGATATACCCTAATAGGATCTCTAAGTTGATAATGAATGTCTGTTGTGTAATGACATACTTTTTAGATAATTGAAAAAAGTTCCAGACGCTACACTTATGGGAAAGTGTACAAAACCAATTGTTTATAAAGCAACTGCAGCTGAATTTATCTGTAAAGAGTTTCCTATCCTATGTAAGACATTGAGGAGGTTAGGAATGTAGTTAATAACTTGTGCACCATATGTGTCACATGTGCAGGAACTAAGAATGTGATTGAGGCTTGTAAGATCTGCAAGGTGAAAAGACTTGTATATACCAGCTCTAGTGCCGTTGTTTTCGATGGAGTTCAAGGCCTCTTCGACGTAAATGAATCCCTGCCATACCCAGATAAGGTTCCATCTCTCAATGTAAATAGAGAAAATTGTGATATGTATATCTTCCAGTACTGAGTCTACCACATGCTCCTTGATACCAACTTCCATCTATGAAACTAGAGATTCACAATATGAGCTGAAGTTTGTTGATGGATTATTTTTGAAATCATAGCCTGCTAGTTTTCTTTGAAGTTGTTTTCTTGACTAAATTTAAACTTGTCTGAATAGAAGTTTAATCTACAGTCCAAATTTTATCACTAAATATTTGTTACATATATCAATTACAGTTTCCTGATGCATATGCAAAAACCAAGGCAGAAGCAGAGAAGTTGGTCATGAAGGCCAATGGTACAAATGGGCTTCTAACATGTTGCATACGTCCTGGTAGCATTTTTGGCCCTGGCGACATTGTGGTGCCAACTATTGATCATCAATTTGGAAGAATAATGGTATGAGAATATGGTTAATTTCAAACTAATAGACCTTTCTTGTGAGGGACCCGAATTTCACCTAAGTAAAACCCGAACCCTTTGTACCTCTATGCCACTCCCAGGAGTGTGGCATGTACATCCATCACAAGTTAGTATAGAAAAACCATAAAATAGAGAATGACAACAATGCAAGATAATAGAATCTCCAATAGTACATCATTATTATGCATAGGTCTAAATCTCATGAATACAAAAGCGTGGCACGCAGGCCATCGCGATATCAAATATGAAAACTATGCGGAAGCGAAGCGGAAGCATCTCTCATGAAGATCGGCGATGAAGACCATACCCACAAGCGACTCGAGTATAGGCGAGACCGTCACTCCACTCCGTCGGCTCCCTAGGCTAGCTCGGCTGGCTCCTCGAGCAACGGCGTCCGAAAAAAAAAGTGGGGAAGCCGTGAGTATATAGAGTACTCAACAAGCCGCAACTACCTAGCAACAATGTATGCATGCTCGGATATTTCAAGGAAAGGCAGGGGCTAGCACCTAAAGCATTAATCCTCAAGTCTATGTGAATCATATTTTATTATTAGTCAAATTTTATAAGTGGCCTTGCAGGAAACAACACAATCCTGCAAGGGTCAAATTTTTATGTCCAACACACCTCCACTGGACCACAGCTCGAAGCCGGAAGTAAAACACCTATCGGAGGGGAGAAGTAGTAAATGCTAATTAAGTGGGTCGCTCGAAGTAGTGCCCATACTTTGGGCTAGACTATACGTATAGATTTATATATCTCTGCAGAGAGTAAGCAACTGTACCCACGTGAAGAGGTACTCAAACAAAAGACCACCGTCGTGGCCCAAGCAAAGCAACACTCACGGGATCACTCTACAAAGCATCGATCGGTAGGCGCCCGTCCCTCGGGTATGGGATCCTCTAACCACAACATAGGAAAAGAAGGTCCTGAAGGGTGTGACAAGGCGTACCACGGGTCGGGTGGGATATCCTCTGCTCGTGGGTCGAGACAAACGCTCCAACACCCACTACCACTAATCTCTACACCACGGCGGGCCACCCAGTCCTCCGCTAAGTATCATGATCCAGCCCGCTCATACAAGTCACGTGGTATGCTAGTAGACCAAAGAGCAAGCAAGCACAAGAACCGGTCCTTAAGCTGCCGTGGTGAGTCACCATCCCTCTCCTCAAAACAACGGTCTCAATAACAGGTGTCACCACAACAGGGACCCCATAACCCAAGGCCCCTACACAAGCTGTACCCGCAACAGGTACTCTCCAAATAGAGACTCCCCGAAGTCTCCCAGCACCTAACCACCTACACTCGCCCCCGCAAAAGTCCTACAGGGTATCTAGTACGAAACTCGACACCTAAGAAACACATACAATTTATTTTACACAAAAAACATGTATAGTCATCCTGGGGTTAAATTAAGCA
The DNA here is from genome assembly GCA_031894775.1 of Chloris gayana. Lineage (NCBI taxonomy): Eukaryota > Viridiplantae > Streptophyta > Magnoliopsida > Poales > Poaceae > Chloris > Chloris gayana. The sequence goes on along the minus strand of JAUNZO010003885.1, from coordinate 39,506 downwards.
ACTAAGCAATTACTAAGCATGCGAGTAACAGCGAGAACAACCTATGGCAAACAGTGGCAAGGATGGCATGAGGTAAACTACAAGTGTAAGTAACCATTAATCATGCATGGATCAATTTAATGGAAATTGCTAAATAGGAGCAAGAGTGGTCAAGGATTGCGGCTTGCACTGTAAAACGCTGGTCCGAGGCCGGGTCGGGGTACTCGTACGGCTGCTCCGGTGGAAACTCCTCAAACTGCGGCTCCGACGGGAACTCCTCGGCACCCTCCGACGGACGGATCACGAAACGAGGGGTTAGGCACGCAAATCGAGGCAATAGGAAAAAGGACGAAACGAACGATGGAAATTACGGTACTAGAACATGACCGAAAGCTACACTAACGCGTAGAGAACGTTGCTACGAATCCAACGCAACCGACCGCGTATTTTTCCGAGACTCCATGAAAAAGATATGAATTTACAAAGATAAATGAATTATGGAAATTCGAGAAAATCCAAGAAAAAGGAAAACTAGGGAATATTCCCTTGGAATATTCTGGAAGAATATTCCACAGCCCAGCACTATTCCGTGGGCCGGGTCCAGGGACCACTTCCTTCCTTCTCTCTCTCTGTGGTCCTCATGGACCGAGTCCACCCAAATTTAAATCCCGATCTCATGGACTCGATTCAAGTGGCGGGACCCACTGCCGACGTCACCCCGACGCCAGCCTGCCGGAAGGGGCAGCGCCGCCGAGCGCCACCGCTCGCGCTGCCGGAGTTCTCACTTCCTGGCGATGCAGCTCGCCGCGAGCCCAACCAAGCACACCGGGGCCTTCACCGCGACGCCGCGCAGCTGTCAACACCAAGCACGAGCCCCAACTCCCACCGCCGGCGACGAGCGAGCTCGTCGGAGTTGATGCGGCGGCGGTAACCAAAGGGGAAAACCCCACTCCTCGCAAAAACTCCCCACCTTGCATACCAAAAAGCGGCTCATGCTCGCGGAAGACTCTAGACTCACACGCGACCGGAAGGACCACCGGAGCACCGCCGGCGGCGAGATCCGTGGCGGCGGACATGGCGGCTCCGCCAAAACCCGCCATGGGGTGGTCCTCAACCAAAATTGGTGCGCGCACGAGCTCCCACGCGACTACCCGAAGCTAAACAAAACACCGGGACGGCATGAGCAACACCCTAGCTACCTCCTCGCCGGCGTTCATGGCGACGTCGCGGCGGAACTCGAGAATTGCCATGAAGCTAAGGCCAATTTGAGCGGAAAAGGAGGGGATTTGAGGCGGTAGCTCACCGGAGGGCTTGCACCGGCCTTGGGCGAGGCGGAGGGGAACGGACGACGACGAGCGGCGGAATCCCGGCGATGGCGGACGACGAGCTCGCGCGGAGGAAGGGGGTGACCACGCGGGTCTGCGTTCCGGAGCTGCGAAGGGACAACGAGAGGTGCGCTCGGAGCTAGAAGAGGGAGTGGGCGACGGAGAATCGAGAACAAGTGATGAGCTTGAATGCGACTCACCGGAGGCGACGAACGAGGGGAAGGAGAAGGCGGCGGCGATCTTCTCGTGCTTCGCGTTCCGTCTCCCGAGCTCCTCTCGCGAAGCCAAGGGCACCGGCGTGCTCCGCAACTCACGCCGTGCACGAAAAGTAGCTCAAGCACCACCGGTTCAACACTTCATCCATGGCGAGGGGAATACCGCGGTGCGGCGGCGCGGCTAGGGTTAGGGGAAAGAATGGGGAAGAAGGGAGGCGGCGCAGGGGGATTTGTAGGCGGTAAAGGGGGAGGGAGCAGGTGGAGCTGCGGCGCTACGCGACGCGCGTCCGAGGTGGCAGCCGGGCCAGCTCTGCGTGCGGGAGCAGGTGGAGCTGAGGTGGAAAGGTGGGGAAGACGACCCTGTAGCGCTCGGGCTCGGGTCGGGCCTGCGGCTGGGCTGACGCGGTAGAAGGAAAGAAGATGGGCCGGCAGAGATTCGGCCCAAGCCACAAAAATTCAAACGAATTGACTTGCGAATTAATTGCTTCGTTTCTCAATTGATTTGGATTCGGACAAACTTCAAATTTATTCAAATCTTGACCAAATACTAGCAAACCTTTTCCAATCTCCATTATTATTAATACACAGCATTTTATTACAGTTTTGGGCTATTACATTTCTATACATTACATAATGTACAAAGTAGTATGAAACACAATAAATACAAGATGACAATCTACAGTAAGCAACAAATATTTTGTACGTGTGTGCAGGACAACAAAGAAGTGCCTGCAACATATATAACTTAATTGAAATGAATGACAATATCTGAAGATACAAAATAGATGATCAGCTATCTGTTCAAAAATTCCAACCAATGATTTGGCTATCTCTTGAAATATATTTGATCTATGTAACTATAAAGAAAATGAATGATTTTAGCTGCATTCACTGGAAGAAATCTTTCAACTCACAGCGGTTTGAAAGTGTCACAGATGCCCAATTTTTCATGGCTAATCAAGATTAATGTCACTTTACTGACAGATGTTTTTTGTCCAAGCAAGCATCTTTATTGCACATTAGCGTTGAACTTAACTTTAGTTATGGAGCAGTTTTGTTCGTTGCTAATCAGTAACGAATAAAATCATCAATTGCAGTGCCACTAAATTTCTACCAGGCCTGTATATCAGAAAACAACACTGCACTGTTCTATACCAAATCAAGACAACAGTAGGTTAGGTAGAACAGGTGACAAACATATCACACTGTGATAAGTCATTTTTAAAATAAGTATACGTACTCTATGTATGTTAGTGATTACAATGTATTAGTAGAAATATTTAGAATTTTATTCCAAATGTAAATTAAATATGTTGCATTACTGCAGATCATTATTGGAGATGGGAAGAATTGTGATGATTTTGTTTATGTTGAAAATGTGGTGCACGGTCATCTTTGCGCTGAAAAGACTCTTTCTACTGAAGAAGGTGCAAAGACAAGTGGTGGGAAAGTATGTTTCACTATTACATAGCAAATTCTAATTCTTTCTACTATAAATTATTTTGACATTTACACAAGCTTTTAGGCATACTTCATAACTAATATGGAGCCAATGAATATGTGGGACTTCTTATATATGGTTCTCGAAGAACTTGGACATAAAAGGTGATCCTATCTAAATGCACTTTCTCAAATGACACTTTGTTTTTCTAGAGTAATGTATTTTAGCGAATCAGTGAATCACATCTAGAGTTCACATTTAATGCAGTTCAAGTTACATTTAAATTATACATGTATAAAAACTAAAGATTCATATAAATATTCTAAATGTGGTGATACTTAACAAATATTCTACAAATATTATTTAGAATAGTTCTCACACATCATGTTTATCTATTTTTCCCGTTAGAATTACCCCTTCTCTTTGAGTTCATATTAAATTATCACTGTGGATGAGGGCTAAATCTTGTACTAAATAATAGTTCAATTATTTCTAGTTTGTAATAAATAAAAATATAAATTATGTTTAGAATATACTTATAATATAATTGTGAGTATCTTATAGTCACTCACCCCAGATAAAATGGCGGTTGTGATCTAATGGCTCGGATATGACAACCATTGACTTTTATTTCCCGAAAGGGACAAATCTGGCATATTCTATACATGAAATCGTGATACATGATCAACAATATTATTATGGATTTGACATGTACATTTTGTAATAATTAATAATAAAATTAGGGTGGGGAATTAATAATCGCTACAACAAAGGCGACTATAGCGGCGGAACCAAAATTCGCATAGTGGTAGATTCAAAGGAGTCAGGCGCTATATTAGTAAGGTGATTTTTTTGCAGTAGATTATAAGGTCGTCCATAGCTACAGTCTATTCTGGACTGCCACTACAGAGCATTTCTGTTGTAGTGAGTACCCCATGCTCACAAAAAGTGTAGTCTAGAATAATGGTTATTCATTTGATGCAACATTTGATTATCTTATTACTTATGATATATATCTTTATTTTTCTTAAATATTTAATTTTTCTTTATTGCAGTAGATATCCTTATCAAACTTATGGCAACATGTGTACATATTTATTGTAGACCATGGAAGATAAGAATACCTTCACTTGTTATTGTACCAATAAGCTATGTTATAGAGTGGGGGCATAAAAAGTTACTATGCTACTTTGGAGTCCCTCAACCACAAATGCTAACACCCGCAAGGGTTAAGTATGTAACACTCAATAGAACATTTAGTTGTACAAAAGCTGTTGAAGAACTTGGCTACCAACCTATTTTAACGGTCAAGGTAATTAATCGTTTGCCTTTAATTTTGTGATATATACATAATTTTAGACACAATTCTATTTTGTGTGAAATGTTAACATTCCATCCAAACACAACTATAGAATGGTGTGAAGATAGCAGTCCAGTCATATTACTATTGAGAGAGAAGTTTCCCTAAAAAAGGAAAAGGTATGCACTTAGTGTTTCATGCCCTTTTATTGTAGTAGAGAGTATCCTCATAGAAGTAAAGTTAGTTATTGTTAATTAATCTATAACACAAACCAGCATAATGCATGCGTGCACAATGTATGTGCACAATGCATGCATGCAAATCATCATATCTGTGCAATATTAGAATTGTGCATGCGCTGATCTCACCTCCATTTCAGTGTCTGTCAGGTGAATGTTTGGTTTAAATCTCATAAAATGTCATAAGCAGACAGACCAGTGTGTCAGGTTACTTTATCATGAAGAGAATGTTTGGTTTAAAACCTGTGAACCATTATTCAGAAAATGTAATAAGAAGAAGGGTCAGTGTATCAGGTTGAAGAGACTATTTGGTTTAAAATCTGTCAGTGACTATTCAGAAAATGTAATCAGCAGATGTGTCAGTGAACAAAATGTTTTGTTACACTCATAAATATCATTGAGGTCCTAAAATGGTTGCGTATTATGTTCCGTCCAGTGATGAGTTGTATTAAGAATGTAATAATCATGTTACTTTCAATGTAAATGGTATTATATACTTTTATGTTACAATAGTTACGTTACCCCAATTGCAACAATATCCATGCTTAGTTTCAAGTGAACAAAGACTAAATTTTTATTGCATTCAGGATAATTATAAATAGTGTATGTATACCTTCTAGTCTCAATTGCAAGTCATATATCACTTCATACACGGACGGTTCTAATTACACTAAGTTAGTTATAGTAACTACGGACTGTTACAACTTGTTGTGCATGTAATTGCAACAACACTATGTATATGGTTGCAACTGGTGAGGTATGCGTAGAGTTGAACTACAATGAGCATACCCGCAGAATACATTGTGTGTGTGTGTGTATATATATATATATATATATGAGACATTTTTAATACATAAAATACATGTGGATGCATGACTTCATTCTGTTATTTGGTTACCATGACATTACTCCTATTTATAATACAATTTATTTGCATGAGTTTGTTAGCGGGTCGTCTTTGCACGTAGTCCACGGCGGTACTCTCCGAGAGCCCAAATAGGGTACAAGTTGCGGTAGTTTGGGTAGTTAAAGTAAACAGATGAGTTGGTGTTTCCAACATGTTCCTGTAATCAAAATGCAAGAAATGCCTTAGCAATAAAATTACCATTCCCAGAGCCCCATGTCGGGCTCCCTTCTTCCATGTCGGGCTAGTTGCTCACCAGGGCGAGGTCGGAGCAGCGCCCTCAGCCCCTCATCGAGCCACAAGTGTAGGGCGCAGGGACCACTAAGCAACGCGCAGCAACACCGGTGAAGGTGACCCTTGCAGGCGGCAAGCGACGCTGGCAAAAATGGCTCGCGGGGCAGCACGCGGTCGCCACGTCCGGCGAGCCTGCAATGACGATGCTGAAACGTTCCATGGTGGAGACTGGTCCTGCTGCGAATCTAATCGGCAAGGAAGTGCTTTGAGGGTTCAGCGGTTGGTGAGGTCGTCGTTGCCGAATGGTCGCATTGGAGAGATCGATGGCTCCGCCGATCAGGACACACTCATGAATTTGAGTCTCATCCATTCCATTTAAAAGGAAAACGAAATGCTTAATTCTGCATGAGGGTATTACCTCTGGCGACCCACACGCTACATGTCGATTCTTCCACTGTGGATGGGTTGTTTGGTACGGTATCGGCAGCGGCGGTTAGGTGTAGCTTTACTCATATATGGGAGACATCTGTTGATGGGAGTCAGCAAGGCTTTTAGCGAAGTGCCAACTGCCAACAATCTTGATTTTTTTTTCAAATTTCAAAAACAAAAACTGCCAACAACCTCAATATAATCAAAAGTACCTTTTCATAAATCTCATTATACTACGTTACTCATCCAGCTTGACCAGTCTGTGTGTCTGTAGCATGCTCTTACGTGGGGATCACTCCCTTACAGTACACTTTTTTTTATTTAGGCCGTATAACAGACTATATGTTCCCGAACAAACCACCAGGGGCTACAAATTAAGTTAACAAGCTGATAACCCCGCGTGTTGCAGCGGAACAAAAAAATATTAACTCTAACATCCATTCTTTATCTAATGATTAAAATTAATTATTATGTGTTCTCCAAAAAAATTAATTATGATGACGTGGCACAACTTGGATGGAGAGAAATAGTCATTAAGACGTGCTAGTGGGTTGCATCTTTTATATATAAGTAGATTTCTTGCTTTTTTTAAGGTTAGTCATTAGAGGTTAGGACCCTCATTAATTTGGGTCATTTAATTCATTCAAACCGAAAACTGAGCGATAGAAACATAAAGATTTTTCTTATCAATATGAAAACGAAGTGGTTAATTCTTCACCGGTCGGTACTAGCTCTGGCGTCCCTTGTTTTAGATGTTGATTCTTCCAACAGTACATAGTACCCCTGAAATGGTACAGTGGGGCGGCGGTAGCAGTTAGGTGTAGCTTTGCTACTTAATATAGGGACGTGTCGTTGCTGGAGTGCCAACTGCCAACAATCTCGGTAATCAAAAGTACCCAGATATGTTCATCCACCTTGAAAAAGACCTAGCCCCAAACTACCACAAAACGCCTCTGTAGCGGTGACATCAAATATCGCGTAGCGGCGCCACCTAATGTTGTCTGCCGCTAAAAATCGCAGTGATTTTTAGCGGCGGACCACTTTACGGGCCGTCGCTACAAAGCCCACCCCAAACCCTAGTGCACCAAACATATAAATGTACCCTCTCCAACCGGACCTCCGCCATCTCAGCCGCCACCCCCACCTCTCTCTCTCTCTCTCTCTCTCTCTCTCTCGGTCCTCGTCGGCCCCTCCCCGCCGTCCGCCTCCCCGCTGGCCCCTACCCGCCGGCCGTTGCCCGCCGGTCGCCTCCCAAGCGGCGGCGCGGCGAGACCCGATGGCGCGACCTTCCTCCCGTGCGGCGGCGCAGCCTCCTCCGACGCGACGCAACCCGACGATGCGGCCCTCCTCCGGCAGCCTTCCTCCGGCGGCGCAGCGCACGGGACAGAGGACCCGCTGCCTCTCCCCTCCTCCGGTAGCGCGGCGCACGGGGCGGCGGATCCGCCGCTCCCCCTCTTTCGGCGGCGCGGTGCACGGGGCGGTGGATCCACCGCTCCCCCTCCTCCGATGGCGCAGCGCACGGGGCGGTGGATCCGCAGCCTCCCCTTCCTCCGGCGGCACGTCGCACCGGGTGGTGGATCTGTCGCCTCCCCTCTTCCGATGAGGCGAACGAGCGGTAGATCTAACCGAGGTGGAGGCAACGGTTTGGACGGCGTGGAGCGGGCCCACGTGGGCCTGCTTTTTTGTTTCCCGGTGTAGCTGTAGCGGCGGGTGGTTTCAATTCTATGGAACCCGCCGCTAAAATTCTCCATTTTTAGCTACGATTGGGTAGCGGCGGGCCACTATACCCATCGCTATAGCGGGTTCCGGCCCGCCGCTACAGTGCTTTGTTGTGGTAGTGCCATCCTTCGTCATGTGGGATATGGCACAGCTCCTCTACTGTGCAGCAGTTACTTTTTTTTTGCGATGATTGTGCAGCTGTGTGTAGCAACAGTAACAACTAATATTGCCGTCCAGTTCATAGTATTTGCCTTTGATAATATTGCTTTTTCTTTCGAGGAGAATGTATTGGATAGTGTAGTACATTTTGACACCAGCCGTCTCCTGTACATTAGCACCACGTTATCTACATTTATGAGTTAGAGTGGATCCTGATTTTACGGAAATAGTGCTAGTTAGCTTATCTCAATATTAGAAGCACTCCAAATTAAATTAAGCAAATTTCATTTTAGCTTAAGCAATTTAAAATTTAATTAAAATACAATCAGGGGCATTAAACGGTACTAGCAAGGAATTTGAAGTTGTGTATTGTACCTTGCATAGCAACTTCTTTTTTCGAACAAGGTGCATAGCAACTTATGCACAGCACAGGAGCGCGCCGTTTGGTCCTTGGGTTGGCGGTTGCAGCTGCCATCACGCTTCAGGGACATGTACGTACGTGTATGCATTATTGTTGAGATTTGAGTCACGTGCACGCGCGATCGCGTCAGGCTACAAAAATAGGCGTGAATCGTTCTGCAAGGCACACCAAATTAAAGCGCGCGACACACGGACATGGCAAAGCACAACTAACTACGGCGTGCCTCAAACTATATGGTACCACACTTTTTACGGGATCGATGTCAAAGCAACTAATGTCCTTTTTTTTCTGCCCTCTAAAATTTAGCACTATCATATTAAAGAGAATTTTATTATTTATAAATATTTCGATCAATTTAATGACAAAACCCTTTTGATAGATTGGTGCTAATTTTTGAGATGAATCTAATGAGCTTAAGTAATCTATGTTTTGTTAAAGTGATGCTACAATAACTGTCTTCTAATTACGACTTAATTAACCTTATTAGATTCGTCTCGTAAATTAGTTTAGGGGCCTGTAATTTATTTTATAATTAAACTTTATTTAATATTTCTAAATAGTAAGATTCTTTTTGATGTGACAGCTATAAAATTTAGACCTAGAAAACGAATACACCCTAACTACGGCGTGCAACTCAAGCCTTTAATTAGCGTCCCTATCCCGGCCGTTTGATCCTTAGAGAACATCTCCAGCAGTAGCATGGAAATCAAGCCCTCAAACTTGATTTTGCAAGCCGGTATGGAAAAGTAGAAGCTCAAATTTTCGTGTGAACTCCAGCAGCAGCCCTGTTCCAGAGCCCCTATCCTTGTGGGTCTCACTCGACGAGGCCCAGCAGCTCCACATAGTCACGCACGTGGTTCGACAGCGACGCCAGGGGCATGGCCTCATCGAGCATGTCGTGCAGTGCGGCGTGGAGCACGGGGACCTGGTCGCTGCCCTGGCCGCCGCGGGCCGTGTTGAGTCGCGACATGCATGACGGTTGGGCAGCGGGCTGGGCGAGAGGCGGTGGCGCGGTGTGGCCAGTAGAACCTCCCGCGCCGCCGTTCGCGCTGCTCCCGTCGGCCGACCCGCTCGCCTCCGTCACCGCCCCTTGTCCGCACAACCTCCCCTACGCGCCACCCGCGGAGCCAGGCAGCGAGAGGAGGCCCGCACGTGTAGATTCGAAGGGACAGCGCTGGCGCGTGCGGCCAGGAGTTGGAGGCGGGGTGGCCGGCGGCGTATCGTGTGGCCGGGGCCCGGAGGTGCGGAGGCCGCCGACGGCTCGCGGCCCGGAGGCGGGGGAAGCTGCGGCAAGGAAGTCACGGAGAAAAATGGGGAGAGGAGAGAACTAAAAAAATGAGAGGGAGAGAAAAGGAAATAGAAAATGGTGGGACTTACGAATAGGAATTTGAGATGACATGAAACATAAGGGTTTAAGTAGGATCCCTGCTAAAGTGGATTTTTGACCAAAGATCCTAAATCTTGAATTAAAGACCCAAATAGAGGCTTTGCTAGATATGCTCTTACGGACGGTTGCATGCTGCGATCACGGTTCAGGACCATGTACGTACATATGCAGCTGTGTGGAGATTTGAGTCACGTGCACGCGCGCTCGCCTCAGGCTACAAATAAACGTGTGAACCGTTCTGCCAACTAGCTAGGCTAGCACGCTCTCTAAAGAGAATCGATCGATGGCCTCGATAAACCGTGACCCCCGAGAGGCGAAGTGGTGCGCCGTGACCGTTGGGCGGGGGATCATGGCGCGACACCTGGTCGCCGCGCTGCTCCGCTCCGGTGTGTGGTGCGTGCCGGTCACTGACCTCGTCCCCAATGTGGTGCACGGCTGTGGGGAAACGGAGGAGATCCTACATACTACTCTCTTACTAAATTGTTGTCGCTGTTGACTTTTTTGTTATGTTTGACCATTTGTCTTATTCAAAAAAATTTAAGAAATATTATATATTTTGTTGGAATATGTTTTATCCCTAAAGAAACTTGAAATATAACATATAACTTTTTGTATTTGAAGAAATTTTTGAATAAGACGAATGGTCAAACGTTACGAAAAAAAAGTCAATGGCGACAACAATTTAGTAAGAGAGGAAGTACTAGGCAATGGGCCTCCGCGACGGCCATGCTGTATATTTTCCAGCTGATGGCTGCAACCTAGACTAGCTTATTACAGGTGATACTTGTACTATATATAACTTAAAAAGTGTGAGCTACATACTCTAGCAATTCATAAAACTCCCATTGCAACATGACAAGACATGCTAATTTTACATTGTCCTACAATAAAATATTAAAACGCCCCACTACAACATGATTGTTTCGCGTCCTAGAACGTTGCAGCATGCAACTCAGATTTTTATTTCTCACCAAAACATGGGAAATCAGCTGCTCATCTAAATAATATTTAACTGCTGCAAAAAAAATAATTGAACGATATTGCATTTTCAAACTTCAACAGAGTTAAATATATTTAAATAGATCCAACATAGGTCACAGTCGTAAGACAAAAATGTTGCAATTTCAACTTTTAAAGTGTTTGAAGATCTTATAGTATTGAATGCTGTTTGCTTCCCTAAATAAATCTAGAATATGCGGCATGAGACATTGAGATGATGTTGCCGTGAGGGTGTTTTATTATTTGTTTGCACCGAGCGATTGGTAATATGTTTTTTTTTGTTATTTTGGATGTTGCATGCAAAACATAGATCAATATGACCTGGTCGAATTTTCTAGTCTAGAGTATCGGAACACACTGAGCCATTTTTTTACACTTGTTCTATGTGAGTTGCAATTTTTTTTTCATTATGATCCTTCAAACGCCTTTAGCGGATATTGCAAATGAAGTAACAGACCGTGCCATGAGAGAGTTTCCACCGGACGTCCTTATAATAGTAGTAGTGTCTTTTTACCTCCAAAACATATATATATTGTATATTTGACGGACCCTAGGATGACATGAAGCCTTCCACACATGAGGATGAATTGAAGGAAATAACTTTTATACGTGTGCTTAACGGAGTGGACAATGGACATGTTCTCTGACCTGATGTATTTAAAGCTAAGCGTCTTGCACATTACATGCCTTAAGAACAATATATATGTTCTGTTGCTATATATCCATGCAGTAGAAACCAATTTGCTTCATTTTAACCACATAACGACACATCCAATTCTTATTATTTCATTGTCTTATATTCAGCTTTTGAAGGAGTGGATGTTGTCTTTCACACAGCAGCTGGGGACCCTAGCAAGAATGACTTGAAACTTCATTATAGGGTCAACGTCGTGGGTTAGTGGCTTATTTCTTCTTAATTAATCGGTCAAATATATGTACCTAGCTCCATAAATTTATTTTTATTTACATAAAGAAGCATTATTGACCCTTGATAACGAGGCACAATCTTGTTCGTTATCATATTGTAAGTCCATTATGCATTCATGTATTCATAGAAGTGAGAATGTATGCACGAATTTTTCAGATATACCATATACTGAAGTGCAAATTAATTTAACCATAGGAAAGCGATATACCCTAATAGGATCTCTAAGTTGATGATGAATGACAGTTGTGTAATGAAATCCTTTTTAGATAATTGAAAAAAGTTTCAACCGCTACACTTATGGGAAAGTGTACAAAACCAATTGTTTATAAACTTTAAGTTGATAAAGCAATTGTATCTGAATTTATCTGTAAAGTGTTTTTTATCCTATGTAATAAGACATAGAGGAGGTTAGGAATGTAGTTAATAACTTTTGCTCGATATGTGTCACATGTGCAGGAACTAACGATGTGACTGAGGCTTGTAAGATCTGCAAGGTGAAAAGACTTGTATATACCAGCTCTTGTGTCGTTGTTTTCGATGGAGTTCAAGGACTCTTCGACGTAAATGAATCCTTGCCATACCCAGATAAGGTTCCATCTCTCAATGTAAATTGAGAAAATTGTGATATGTATATCTTTCAGTACTAAGTTTACCACATGCTCCTTTATACCAATTTCCATCTATGAAACTAGAGATTCACAAGATGAGTCGATGTTGGTTTGATGGATTATTTTTGGAATGATAGCCTGCTAGTTTGCTTTGAATTTGTTTTCTTGACTAAAATTTAAACTTGTCTGAACAGAAGTTTAATCTCTTGACTAGAATTTGTTTTCTGGACTAATTTGTTTACTTTGAATGTGTCGGTGAACAAAATGTTTTTTACACTCGTAAATATCATTGAGATCCTAAAATGGTTGCTATTATGTTCCGTCCAGTGATGAGTTGTATTAAGAATGAAGTAATCATGTTACGTTCAATGTAAATGGTATTATATAATTTTATGTTACGTTCATATGTTAAAGTATATAGGCCGCAAGGTCAAATGTCCATGAAAATTATTTTATAAAAGTACAAATTTGATATTGAACATGTGGATAAAGGGAACATTTCTTTAGCTAAATACTCCTTCCATCCCAAATTACTTTGTCCTTTTAACCTTGGGATATAAGAATTAAAGAGAAGTGAATCAGGTAGGTATGTAAAAAATGAGGAGACTGAGACGAACGTTCAAAAACATACTCCCTCCATTATGATATTCATGCCGTTTAGGACAGAAAGTTTGTGCTACCCATAACTTAGTATTTCATGTCTGAACGACATGATTTTCAGAATAGAGGAGTACATAACAGCATCAACTTGGACCATGCCGAGCTGCACGACCAAAACATCCAGAGCACCGCACTGCGAGGCCATTCCTGATGGAAACGGCCGGGGCACGCCGTCGTTCAGCAAGCACTCTGCACGCGCTGTATGTATGGTGCCACCGGCCGCTCGATCCACAGGCCCACTGGGCGCTGCCGATCGATCAGTACCCCGGCCGTGTGGGGCTCCACGTGAAAAGTGAGCTTGGGTTGGGACTTGAGAGTTCAACCTCAACAGTGGAAGCAGTGCGGTGGCGCCAAAAGTCGAGCTGCCGCGGCGACGATCGGACGACACTAGCATTTTTTTTTTTTTTTGAAACTACACTAGCTAGTATTAGGTGGGCAGAGAAGGTTGGCCTTTGCTTGAGCATCACAAGAAGCCATTGGCAAGAAGCTTGCGGACCGTAATGAAGGTCAAGGACAGGTACCCGGTAGTCCATATCAATCATGGTGCTTGTAGTACAGTTCATGCATGTCGTCTACCGACGTAGGGCGGGGAGGGGATAAGCCTTCTCCGCCTTGTATTCCAGCAGCACGATGGCAGGCGGTCTTTCGGACACGAGCACGCTTATGAATTCCAGCATCGCGACACAAGGTCGATCAGTTTTCTTGTCAAAATATGCATACTCTCTTTTCTGAAATGCTAGGATAAAAATTTTAGTTCCAAAATAAATTAGAGTTGTTGTCGTAAACAATAACAATTTCAGAATGGAGCTGATACCTTCTTAATTTTAATTTTTAAGTAAATTTTGTTTATTAGATACATTTAGTAGTATTGAACACTCACTGCTCATCCTTTTTATACAGAAGTCCATCCTCCGGTGATCCTGGGGTACATGCCGCGATACAGTCCGTGCGCGCCAAGGCTTGCATGGTTGCTCCAAGCAGGACGCACGCTCGAACCAGGGCCGGGAAAAGAAATTACCTAGGGACGGTTCATAAACATGCATTTGGATTTGTGCCGATCGTACGGGTGCGGGTGGTGGGCTCGATTGCACCGTTCCTAGACACCACTTCAGCTTCGCATGAAATTCGTGATGAGCTGTCGAGCGAGCCGAACAAAAGCGGGAAAAAAGGAAAAAAGTATAGTAGGCAAAACAAATTCACTGGTACTCCTCGTGGCCACGGGAAATTGAAAGGGGCGGTGGACACATCGAGGGATGTGGATGAGCTTCTATGGGTCCGTTGTGGTCTGGTAGGCAGCGCGTGGCTTACACTTCGCTGAAGGGCTTGATGGTCATCCTGTGAATCCCTCGCTACAATGCCCATAGCAACTCGACCAGAATCAACAAGTAAGCTGCATCAACATTAATTTTTATTTAATTAAATTTCACAAACCTACAACTATTTGTGCTCTAGTGACACAAAACTACAACTTTTGTTGTTCGTTTCACAAAACTACAACTATTTTGGCCCTATGTATCGTTGGTGTACTAAGCGCCGAGGTAAAGCTGTGAAGTGTAAAGAACATATGGCGAGATAGCGAAGTTAACTCGGTGATTACATGTGTGTTTACAGGCGACCCTTGATCTCCTTTTATAGTCATGAGGAACCACAACTTTACATGGTCGTTCTACCCTCGGCCAACTACCCTCGGTACAACTAGAAGGCGGCAATCCTAAGGGCAATTTAGACTTCACGCCTATCCCGCGCGATTCGTGGCCTGCCTGGCGCCAGGCTAGGGTGCACTACAGAGCGAGGTCGCGCATGAGCCCCTTGGCTTCGCTCGGGTGCAAATCGAGCAGGCTTGATAACTTCACATTGTGCAGCCGGCCCTGGCGCTTCGCGCCATTACCTCGCTTCTTCGTTAGGCTACTTGTGCATCCATCAAGTCCAGGAGGGATTAGCATTAAACAAAAAGAAGGGCTTGGGCCTCTCCTACGAGGTGGAAAATAACCGGAGAGAGGTGTGCGTCTTATGCGAAGTGAGCTCTGCACTAGACCCCAGACATTAGCCCCTTGAGGGATGAGCTCGGCTTGCGTGCGAGGCGAGCGAGATCAAATCTCGCTCCGGTGCGGATGAACAAGTGGGGGTAAACGCCACTCTCTGGATTTGACGTCGAACCGTTTCACTTGGCAAATCTCTTCCAGTGATACTTTGTTCTGCGGGCCTCTTGACGATTTTTTGCCTCTATAGGCTTGGCTGGGCTTTTGGTTCTCTACGCTTCTTCTATTGTTCTTGCGAAGGCCCACCTCGGTTGGTGCGGCACTACGTGTCGGCCTTTTACCGTTTGCGCCACCTCGGTTGGTGCGGCGCTACGTGTCGCCCTCGCGGTTTCCCTAGGTTTTACCTTATGCCTATAGAAAGAGCGGTGCGATGAAAAACCTTGGTATTCCTTCTGGTCAAAGTCTTTTAACCTAGTACTTCTTTGGTTTCTTGATTTTGCTTGCTGCTTTGATTCCTGCTAGCTGCTAATTCCTTCGCCGTCTTTGTTTTGTCCTATTCTTGTAAGTTATTTTTGCTTTGCGCTCCGTTTTTGGTGCTCGGTCGCTTTGTTCTCTCTTTTTACTGTTGTTCCTATCTTAGATGCATGCGTCTGTGCATCACGGTGCTTCGACTGATCATGAAGCTGCTGTCGGCGAGGCCAACACCAGGACCGGGGTTTCAGACGCTGGGGCCACTGGTTCTATGGAGTGGAGGCTTCGCACCTCGCGCTCCAACACCACTTTCTCCGGGGAAGAGAGGGGCGGCTCGAGCGTCGGCAACAAGGAGCAAGACGTTGCTAGCAACCCGATGGATGGCGGCGACGACAAGAGCGAGCATGCCGCCGAAGTCAGCGGCGGCGGTGACGATGAGGAGGATGTTTCTAGCGAGGCCTCCGCTGATGCTGACCGTTTTGGATCGATACCGGATCCAGCTGCATGAACTAATGCCCAGCGCGTTTGCTCACTTCAGCAAGTTTATCTAGGCCATGGTCAGTTACGGCCGGGATCCTGACATCGAGGTCTTTGCCTATCACTTCGTGCTGCATAATCAGACGCGTCGGATCAGAGTCAACAGCGTGCAGCATGATTGCAACTATGTCTCGTTCACCTTCCCGTTATTGGTTTTATACAAAGGTCTCGAGCGTTAATGTGACCGAAGCTAGCGAGGTTAAGACCGTGTATCCCTTAGCCTCCTGCCTCGTCCCCACTAACCCCATCAAAATGCCGGATTTCGAGAGGTGAGGTCACGAGGCCGGTGAAGACGTCTATTTTGCCGCTTACCGCTGCACCAGCAGCCGCAACTTGGTCAAGGAGTTCTGTGCAGTTGGCGATCGAGGAGCTGCAAAAGATCGACTTCACAGTCGAGGGTATCGACGGGCCCATCTGTTTCTGAAAAGTCGACCTCGCCAGTAAACAGAATAAGGCGAGGTTGTTTGTGAAGAACGTTCAGCACCGAGCAACATTCTACTGTGGTCACTACTCCATTGAGGAGCCGAGTAGGTTTTGGCCCGCACGGCTACGAGTGGCTAGCGGAGACGGCTAAGGAGCTCGCTGCCGCTAAGGAGGTGAACGCTCGGCTAGAGCTTGAGGTTAAGCGGTTAAAAGAGGTGGCGGCGGGCAAGAAGAAAATGCTGACCGCAACATGAAAGAAGCTCAAGGTTGCGGAAGAGAAGTTACAGACCGCAGAGCTGGTGAGGGGCTCGCTGTCGTCCACCCTCGCGCGACGCGACTGATACTTCGCCAAGAAAGGGGCGGATGACAGCTATGTTCTCAGCATTTCGCTGGGAGAGGTTGGCACTCAAGTCCCCCCTTTCGAGGTCGTGGAAGATGACAATCCAGAGCCTAGCTTCTTCGCGTGGCTGGAGGCTCAGCTCCCCGTCATGTCGAGCATGATCGAGAAAAGCTGTAAATTTGCTTCGCTCTTTAGCACCGAAGCCGCCATGAATCTCCTCGAGGGGCGCGAGTGTGAGAACGTTGGTCTCTATCGACTAGGATTTCCACGAGGGAATGAGCGAGGCTGTTCAGGAAGCTGCGCGTAGGATCGTGTCAGAGTACTGGGTTGCTCACGGCCGTGAAGCTGCTCGTGCAGATGTCATAGCTCGGCTGAACACGGTGAGTGCCTCTTCTTTTCCTTTTCCACTTGTTTTTGTTTTTCTTTGTTTGTCTTGAACCCTTGGTCAATGATTTTCTCCAAAGTATCTCGAGGCCCAGAATGCCGAAGCCGCGGAGCGAGACGAGGAGGGGCAGTGCCAACGAGCCGAGCCGGCCTCCGGTGAGAGACGAAGCCGAGGCCCAACTCCACATCGCGATCAAGAGGGATCGTCTTCGTCCGCTAAGTCTGGCTCCAAAGAAGAGGTTGCCTGGATAGGTTGTTTGATTGGGCGGCTTAGCCCCTTTTGTGTAAAAACACTGTTTTGTAATGACTTTTAACCTACGCAGGTTCCGCACGATGGGCCTGCGCAGGAATCGGATAGTGAAAAGTCTGAGTTGATCCGAACTTTAGGCTTTCCCGTTGATTCTGCGCGGAGTGACGGTGTTGCTTCGAGTTTGAGCATCGACCTTGGCTACATCGAGGCCATGTATGCTAACCGCGGTGAGCGTGAGAGTTCTTTAGCGGGGTGCGAGGTGAACTCTCCCAGACGTTGCATTCCCCGAGGGTAGAGCACAAGGTTTGTGTCAGACACGAAGCCCCTCAACCTAGCGGCGCTGCTGGCATTCCTCCTGCTCGCGAGGTTATTCCTAGGGTTGTACCTCGCCGTCCTCCTCAAGTTGGTCTTAGGCACTTAGAAATCTTTGACGATGTCGCGAGGGGTAGCTCACGGGGCATCCCACTCGGGCTCCTGCTATTGGCTCGAGTGATTATTCCGATGCTTTCGAGCGGAACGAGTGGGATGTGGTAAAGCCTACGTTTTTAGAGTCGGGTGTCATTATAAAAAAGAATAGATTCTCATGATTCTTTATTTGCTGATTCACCTCATAGGGAATAGCTTCTGCGACAGATGAGTCCGAGCCCAGATTTGCTCTCGACGCAGCACCTCTTGTTTTGCAGCGGAGCTATCTTATGGTTACTCGAGGTTGCTATGAGCGGTATCGTCCTTTGCATCCTCGGGCGGACTTTGTCGACTTTTGGAACATCACTAGTGTGTGCTACGCTAAGGGCAACTGCAAACTAACGAAGTTTTTCCGGATCGTCCCTCTACTCCGTCGGCTGCGTGCTTAGAGGAAACGGTGGTGAAAGTCTCTACTCCGTTGGCCGCATGCTTAGAGGAAACGGTGGTGAAAGTCGAAGTACTGGAGTGTGACCTGGCTGAGATGTTCTTTGCATACGATATGCCCCTGCATGAGGGGGCAATGTAGGCGGAGTAGTCGAGATTTTTTGAACGATATCATGTATTTTTCTTTTTAGCTTGATTGATTATTTCAACAATAAGGATAGTCATGTGGATTGGGATGATTCTTCCCTGCCGCTTTGTGAATTGCTCACGGTTACTTTTGCTGATTGCGTTGTTTTCGCGAGGTGCTCTTTTGAGTTCCTGAAAACAAAACGCGAGCCCTCGTTTCATTTTGTTTATGATAAACGCCACTCCCCCTCCCAGTCGCTAGGGCCGAAGTGAAAACATTTTGGATGAAAAACGCGAACCCCTTTACGGCTCGACGCTTCGTTTTGTTTAAAGAAAAAGCCATTCCCCCTCTCAGCCGCTGGGGGCGAAGTGAAAACGTTTTGGACGAAAAACGAAAAACGCACATTTCAGGCTCTTAGGCGTTTCCTTTTGTTTAAAGAAAACGTCACTCCCCTCTCAGCCGCTGGTGGCGAAGTGAAAACGTTGTTGGACAAAAAAAACACGAGCCCCGTTCCGGCTGTTAGGCGTTTCGTTTTGTTTAAAAAACGTCACTCCCCCTCTCAGCCGTTGGGGGCGAAGTGAAAACTTTTTTGGACGAAAAACGCGAGCCCCTTTGCGGCTCTTAGGCGTTTTGTTTTGTTTAAAAAATGCCACTCCCTCCTCTCAGCCGCTTAGGGTGAAGTGAAAACGTTTTTGGACGAAAAATGCGGGGCCCATTGCGGCTCTTAGGAGTTTCATTTTGTTTAAAGAAAACGTCACTCCCCCTCTCAGCCGTTAGGGGCGAAGTGAAAATGTTTTTGGACAAAAAACGTGAGCCCCTTTGCGGCTCTTAGGCGCTTCGTTTTGTCTAAAGCAAAATGCCCCCCCCCCTCTCAACCGCAGGGGGTGAAGTGAAAACGATTTTGGACGAAAAACACGGGCCCCTTTACGGCTCTTAGGCACTTCGTTTTGTTTAAACAAAATGTCACTCCCCTTCTCATCCGCTGGGTCTGAAGTGAAAACGTTTTTGGACAAAAAAAACACGAGCCCCGTTGCGACTCTTAGGCGTTTCGTTTTGTTTAAGGAGAACGCCACTCCGGGGTTTTTGTTTGTGCTCGATGGGATCGTTTGGTTGGCCTAGCACTCCGGGGTGTGTTGTTTTATGCCCGGCGGAGTGAATTGTTTAGTCGGCCAACCCTCTGTGGGGGTATTGCTTATGCCCGGCGTAGAGAATATGCTTAGCTAGCTAGCACTTCGGGGTGTATTGCTTATGCCCAGCGGATTGAGGCTTGCCTCATTGTCGAATGTTCAAACTTCCAGTATTTTTGGAAGACGTTTCGACTGTTTTTGTTTTGCTCTTTTGCGAAAATGCAGTTTTTAGCCGCTATTACACATGTCACCTCATTGAAAACCTCGCACCCCAGATTGGGGTATCCCCTGCGAGGAAAAGAGTACAGACTTTTTGTTTTTCTTAAAGTGCAAATAAGATCTAAGTGCCTACAACTTGGAGTATAATTACTAACTACTTCGCCAACCCCTATGCTTATAGTACTTGTGAAGGTGCCGGGTTACAACTTCGATTTAGGTGTGATTTTGAGACCTCTTCACCTTTCAAGGACACTGATTCTGCTTGTTGCCAGATTTTTCTTTGACTTCGACTGCATGTGCTTTGAGGTGTATTGCTATTGCAGCGAAGTTTTTCTTCATTACGTGCCAAATGAATGATTCTACCTGCTATGTGCTTGTTGCTCTCATTAGCTTCTGGATTATGTTTTGCTGGAAGGTTGCCGGTCTAGCTTATTTATTTCCTCGATCTTTGGCGGTGGTAGTGTAAGCGGCTTTGAGTAAGTCATTTTGTTGTCCTGCTTCCCATGATGCAAGGTTGAAGTTCCTTGGATCTACGGATGTTGCAAGTGATGGTTTGTTCCGAAGTAGGGAGTTGGGTAGTACAGCTGTTATCAGTAGTAGTGATTCTGAACACTCGGTTGCTGGATGGGAAGCTGGGATTTTCTGCTTCGTTGTTTCCGTCGAATTTTGGCTCTGAGTCACTTTCAATTATTGTTGTCATTAGCTTTGAGGGGTTGTTCCTCTTCGCTCTTGCTCGTAGTCGTCTTACCTCTCTTGCGAGCTCTACGCGCTTGCGCCTTTCTATGAGCAATGTTTCTTTTTCTTGCAGCAACTTCTCTTTGAGTTCCACATCCTGCATTAACTTTCCTCTTACTTCTTCCAGCGTTTGATTGTCCCTTCACAGCCTTTCCACTTCTTGTGATAGCACAATGCTGTCTCCCGAGCTGTCACTGTCTTGGGGTCATTTTCTTCCTGGATAGCTGGTAGCTTGCATGGGTTTTTCTTGTTTTGGCGACCTCTACTTGTGCCTTCGATGTTTGCCAAGGTTGGGGACTGCTCAATCTGGAGCAGTTCCGGCCTCTGGCTTTGTTGCGAGGTTGACCTTTGAGCTGCACCTGAGCACGTCAAAGTGGTTCCCGACGGTCCCACTGGCAATTCTTGAAGTGGTTGTGCTGATGCTACGGTTCTTCTGGATCTAGTCACCGTGAGTTTGGACTTCGAGCTCACGCACGGTGGACGTCAATGTTGGTGTACTAAGCGCTGAGGTAAAGTTGCACTTAGCACACCGAGCACAAGATATGAAATATGTGAAGTGTAAAAGAACAGATGGTGAGATAACAACACTTGATAGCGAAGTTAACTCGGTGATTTCGTATGTATTTACAGGCGACCCTTGGTCTCCTTTTATAGTCATGGGGAACCACAACTTTACATGATTGTTCTA
Organism: Chloris gayana; assembly: GCA_031894775.1. Lineage (NCBI taxonomy): Eukaryota > Viridiplantae > Streptophyta > Magnoliopsida > Poales > Poaceae > Chloris > Chloris gayana. The sequence goes on along the minus strand of JAUNZO010003885.1, from coordinate 18,430 downwards.
CCCTCAGCCAACTACCCTCGGTATAATTAGAAGGCGGCAACCCTAGGGGCAATTCAGACTTCATGCCTATCCCGCGCGATTTGCGGCCTCCTTGGCGCCAGGCTGGGGTGCACTACGGAGCAAGGACGTGCCTGAGCTCCTCGGCTTCACTCGGGTGTCGATACTGGCCCTTTGGCTTTGCCGGGCGACGCCCCGCTTCGTGTTGCACGGTCGGCCCTGGCGCCTCATGCCATTACCTCGCTTCTCCGTCGGGCTACCTGTGCATCCATCAAGTCCTGGAGGGATTAGCGTTAAACAAAAGGAAGGGCTTGGGCCTCTCCTGCGAGGTGGAAAATAACCGGTGAGAGGCGTGCGCCTTGCGCGAAGTGAGCTCCGCGCTAGACTCCCAACACGTATCAAGAACCTACAACTTTTCCGACATGGTCCCATATGTTATTGACATAAGTGATACACGACTTGGTCCCACTTGTCGAGTCATACATGTATCATAAAAGTTGTAGTTTCGTGATACCCGAGGTAAAATAGTCGTAGTTTTCTGGAATGAGTTTAAAAGGTTGTAGTTTTGTTTTACAATGTTGCAAATAGTTGTAGGTTTGTGAAATTTTGACAACGTGGCCCGTGGATAATAATGTAGCCCTTAAGAAAAGAGGAGTTTTCTTATCCAAAAAACGACCATTATTTTTTCACAACTAATAGTCATTAGTTGAATCTAGCAGATGTAGATTCAATTTCAGAAATTAACAACTAATGGCCATTATTAAATGTAATATTGTCAAAGTAATATGTTTACAATACCAAAATTCATCATAACTAATGAGTTAGTCATTTTCATATAAATTTATTATAGAAATATTATAAATCTAAGTAATCATGATCACTATTATTGCAGTTAATTTTAGTGTATTTAATACAAATTTGTATGAATTGTTTTTTAGTTTTAGTGTAATTACTAAATTACCCTTCAACTAACGGCCATTAGTTGAGAAAAAATAATGACCATTATTTTGGACCAGAAAACTCCTCTTAGAATTATGTATAACTAGTCCGTGACTCTAAGCACACTAACATTGGCAACATCCTTATAGACAAGAACGGCATTGGCTACGCAACAAGAGAGGAATTTGAAAACTCTTTCTTCTTCCCCATCTCAAATATCCAAAAGCTGTTATGAGAAAACTCACCTTAGGATTAAATATGATATATCAATTTATTCATTTTAATTATAAACACTATAAAATTGACTTTAAAGATTTATATACAATTTCTCATAGCTGGCTAAGAGCGTCTCCGACAAACTAGCAAAAAATGAATAGCTAAAGTCTTGATTTAGCTATTATGTAAAATAAAAGTAGTGTAAAAAAGGTAATCAAATCTATCGATCTCTCTAAATTGTGGGCTGTAAATTTGAGTTTATGGGCTTAACTCTGACTCATGGACTTGAGATTGGTGCCCTGTGTAGCGTACTTTGGAGATTTTTCCTTGTAATTTCCATTTTTGCCGAGGTGTTTTGTGAACACAGATGTGTTCTTCGTTCTCCTCTCTCCAGGCACCATATGGGTGTTCTATGGGAGCTTCAATCGGCACCGGAAAAGTGGAAGATGAAAGTCGAGAAGTGGGAGAACCGGATCCTCCATTTAATCCAATACCCCTTCCGGACAATTGGCACTGTCGATCCACCGTTCCTAGCGCAACCTGAGGCATGGAGAATCTACATAATCCCGCGCAGGATAGAGATTGCGAGCCGAGCAGCTTCACCAAACTTGATGAACGATGGAGAGCAGATGGCCACCGAGAAATCTTGGAGAGGAAGATATATATAAAGGCTATCGAATAGTGATTTTCAGCTCAAGTTTTCTATATTTAGCTGACTCATTTAGGGCCCCTTTGTTTTACTTTGGACTGCAGATTTTGGATTCTAATCCAAAAGCTGAAACAAATTATTGGATTGTGATTCGGATTCCACAATCCGGGTCTCTAGATTCCATAATCTGGCAATCTCCTCACACCTAGCTTTTGCTAGATTATGACACGAATATTTATTGCTTTGCCATCGTGGCTTACAATAGGTGAATGTAGTTGTATCGTGGAATCCGGACAAATAAACAACCCTTGGATTTTAAGCCTCGGATTCCAAAATCTCTAGCTCAAACAAAGGGGGCCTTAGATGAGCCATATGGAGATGTTACCGTAAACTAGCTAAGTGGTTAGCCAATTTTGAAAAAAAAATATTTAAATCTCTGGTAAATCTTTGAGTGTAAGTCTTTAAAAAAATTATTTTACTCATGTGAACAATTCAATTTATCTGTTTTATGCTCAAGATAATCATGGTTCAATTCACTCACTCAAATAATTCAAGTTAGTGCAATATACCCTATAATGGAGTTTGTCTTTTTTATTTCTCCATGTACAAGTCATATTTAATTAACAAATTTTGCATAATGATGATTGATAGACAGAGCTATTTCAAACAAATACATATTTTAATACTACTTTCATTGTTTGATAGTAATTAACATTATATACATGCCATTAAAATGAAAACAATATGTTATTTTTTCTTAATATAGATTGTTATGTCACTTATCATCACACAAATTTGAGCAATACGAGGTATATTGAAACAATTCGGATTGATCTAGGAAATACATTGAACACATATTTTATTTAGGGAGTGAAACATATGAAGTGAATTGTTCGGGGACTAAAATATTTTTTGTTCCTAAATCTTTTGCTATTCTACATTCATCCGATATTTGTTTTTCCATGTAGTGACTACAGCTGAACTCTTGACCCAATTTGGCTTTGTTGGCATTGTGGTTTGCAATGATAATATTTTGCATTCAACTGTTAATTGATGAGTTGGCATTGTTCTATATTGATAAAATATGTTTCTATAGCTTGGTTTTAATTTTTGTCCCAAATTATCAAAAACATAAGGTGGTATTATACTACCTTAAAATAAATTGTTGAGCAACTCCACGGGAAGACTATCCTAAATGTTGAATAATAATCAATTAATCATAAATATCTATGTGCATAAAACTTCAGAAACAAAAAATGGCTTGTCTATTGTAACTATTCTAAGACATCATTCGATCTAAATCGTATGGTTCTCGAACTCTTCATTCCTACTATATATATTATCCCCTCACATCTCTCTCTCCCCCCCCGACGCCGCCTTTCCCCATCCGAACCCTAGTTTGTCTTTCCGCCGCCGGAGCGCATTGTCGCTTCAGCCATCGCCTCTCATTCTCCTTCAATTTTTCTTGTGAGGTAACAACTCTTGCTATATTGTTTCCACTTATGCTAGAATCTTGCATCCCTGCCTTATGTTGGTTTCTACGAATACCTCCTTATTATCCGCGGATCGATATCGTGAATGTTCTAGTCAAAATTACAAGAAGCTGAGATCTCGGCCCGTGGAGAGATAAATAGAGGTATGTCCGATTGTTGTCACAATGGAGGTCAACAAACACAAAAAGTTGGCTAACCTAATAAAATCTTCTTCTTGTTTCAGATTCAATAATTTTACAGCCATATCTATGGATCATCAAGAACTAGACCAGTCCCTTGTTCAAAAATCTTCGATGATATCAGGTGATTCCAAAAATTCACCGAGTCATGGATCTCTTTCCTTTCATTGTTGTGCATATTTAACACCCAAATCACCAATAAACTCTCCAATGCAATCATACTCATCAGATTCATCGATATATTCTTCAACATCATCTCCACTACAACTATCAACGTCACCGAGCATACTCACCAACATCACCGACATACTCACCATCATCACCTCCATACTCCGAGACATCTCCAGAATATCTATCATATTTACCTATATATTCTCCAACACCATCTTCACAACGACTATCAACATCGCTAGCATACTCACCAACATCACCTCCATACTCTCCAGAATCACCCAATTATCCTCCGATGACACACATGTACAGCCTAGATGATTTAGTTTGTCATCCACCAATATCACGGCACACTCATCGGAGAATACATCAAGGCAACTAAATTCACTTGAATCCCGGATGTATTATCCTACATCGAGCATTTCTCCAAAATCAAGCTGAGCACCATACAACATGGGTCGGTTTTGTACCTTATTCACCAACACCACCGGAGTATCCACCAAAAGATTGCTCAAAATCATTATTAGGTAACTTGCCTACATACTCCGAGGCATCTTCAGAATATCCATCTTGTTTACCCATATATTCTCCAACACCATCTTCACAACAATTGTCAACATCACCAGCATACTCACCAACATCACCAGCGTACTCACCATTATCACCTTCATACTCACCTACATACTCCGAGACAACTCCAAAATATCTATCATATTTACCCATATATTCTCCAACACCATCTTCACAACAAGCTGTCAACATCACCAGACATACTCACCAACATCACCTCCATACTCACCTACTGATTACGAGACATCTCCGAATATCTATCATATTTACCTATATATTCTCCAACACCATCTTCACAAAAACTATCAACATCACCAGCATACTCACCAACATCACCAGCATACTCACCATCATCACCTCTATACTCACCTACACACTCGGAGACATCTCCAAAATATCTATCATATTTACCCATATATTCTCCAACACCATCTTCACAACAACTGTCAACATCACCAGACATACTCGCCAACATCACCTCCATACTCTCCAGAATCACCCAATTATCCTTCAGCGCTGGATGATTTGGTGTTTCATCCACCAATATCATTGACACCCTCATCGGAGAATACATCAAGGCAACTAAATTCACTTGGATACCCAATGTGTTATCCTACATCGAGAATTCCTCCAAAGTCAAAAGATCACCGTACAAGATGGGATGGTTTTGTACCTTATTCGCCTACATCACCAAAATACCCACCAAAGGATCACTCTGAATCATTAGGTAACTTGCCTATATACTATCATAAATCTTTAGATAATCCTAGCTATTTTTTGACATCTCCTTTGTCTTTAGAGTCATCAAGATACCAACCATGCTCACAACCATATTTTCCGTCATCACCTTATGTTCAAGAAGGAACCATCCTACCACAGCAACCATCAACCAATAAGACATCCTATTGGTTCCAGTGAATGCCTCTATTGCCATCAATTGGGCCAAAATACCAAGGTTAGAACATTTCTATGTTTCTTACTAAAATGAGAGTAAATAGATTATCATATGTCTTACTTTTTTTACTCCAAGGATTCTAGTATTATTTTTATCGTTGTTAGATTTGTATGGAAAGTATACCAAACATATAATCACCAAGTTGAGGAAGTAAGAATGCTTAATTTTCACATATATAAATAATAAGGTGGTTGTTGTACGCTTTCATACAATATATTTACTATGTTTTTTTGTATAATATCATAATATGGATTCTATCATTAGCCATCACTTTGTGCAATTTCCTTGGTTCATTTTTATGCTAATTTGATGTTGGAACATTGTCACATTATTGAATGGAGTGCTACAAAAATTTCATCAACATATGAAAAAAGATATTTTGCATAATCGTTGGTGTAACCATTACAAGATTTTCATTCTTGAGTGGTTAGTTTGGAATGTATTGTGTCATACAAAACTATAAATTATGATCTACATTAAATGCAATATGAATTGTATCATCCTCTTATGGATTATAATATTTTTTTGAATAACATTAATTCTATTACTATGGCTTTGATTTAAAATGGAAGGGCAATCCAACTATGAAATATCATATAGTAACTTAACGGACCCTTATCTGTATGTGTCTCCTATCAACATAGATCTTTATTATGTTAGGAGTGTTACCCTTTAATTGGTTATGGTGTCTTGGTGACATGGATTTCACAAATATTAGCCATCAAGTAATTAATTGTCATAGTGGTTGGTGACTTAGGAATTTGATGGTGGATTAGTGAATGTATATGACTTTTATTGATTTTTGGCTTGGATATACAACTATGTGGTGGATCAAATTTTCTAGAATGGATAATCATATTGTTAAGGGCAACAAAAACAATGGCCCCTTGCATGTCCAAAAGTATCGTTGAAATCCACTTGGCCTATTTGAATTTATTTTAGTTTACTTAACCCGTCGGTCTTGTAAAACTATGTTACAATACCCTCTCGAATTTGGAATAGAATTAGTCGATTAGATATGATCACTTGTTAAGATGCTTTATATATAACTGGCATTGGAATGGGGTAAAAAATTTGATCTAGCTGAGCCCAAGAGATCTGAATTGAGAAAATATTCAACTCAATATCGCCAAGTTCCTCTACCTGCACCTATGCCTCTTGTGTTACCTATACCCCTTGTTGAATGGGAGCCTTCCCACTCTCGAATGACATGTTTCTTTCGTTTGTGAAAATACTCTTCAGGAATAATGGATGCCATGTTTTCTTACTTATATAAATATTTCATAGTTGCTTTGCTATCTCTGATGATGGACTTATAGCAAATGTTACATGTTCGTGGCTTGCATGTAGGAGTCTTTGAACATATAATAGTTCCCAGTTCACCACAAAACAAACAAAATTGCTACTACCTAGATGAAATTAAATGGATTTGTTTTTTAAATTCCATGTTTTATTTTGTTTGTGCATGAACTGATTTGTGTAATAATAATATATATATATACTTATGCAGATTAAAGGGGCAGTGGGGGTGCTCATCTGGAGAGTTGCTGTTGAAACCTTCCACATGGCTATTGAAGATTTACAAGTTGTCTGGATATGAATATTGCCGCATGAATTGATATATTATGGATTAGAACCCTTTGTATCAACTGATTCAGTTCTTGTTGCACTGTCTAGAGTGATCTGGTTGTAACTTGTTCTAAAAAAATCTAGGTTGGAGATGAACCCTACAAACACAAATATTATATGGCATTTACATTAATTTGGTACCTAGCTTAGAGTACTCTGATAGCTAGGTTGTTTTGATGAGCTCTCTTACTAGATTTGTTTCTACTTGTACAGTGTGTGCCATTTTCATTTTATTTTTTCGTTATTCTTTGTCTTAATTTGTGGTGCTTCATATGTTGGCATAACTTGAAGGCAAAACAACAGAGGGCCTTCATAATAAGCAATCAAAAAATTGATGTCGATCTTGAAGGCTACAAAGAATGTACCAAATTTATTAATTTGATTATACCTAGGATTATAGGTTTGTTTTTTAATAGGTCCATCCGTGATGAAATAATATCCTAAGCATAATATTATAATACATGGACATTCCAACATTCTTTTGTAACTCACACGTTATCCTGAAAATAGTCGTCTCTATTCTTGTATATCCATTCCAAACAAATGTTCCCCTCTCTATTTGTCATACAATATTTTTTGTTGGTACAATCTGGGGTGTTAATGGTGAAAGAAAAGATTTTAGGGAAAATGCATTCTTTTAATCCCCTTAAATATCTAGAAGTTTTCATCAAATTTTGTTTGAGTCCTGTCACATGTATATTATCTATGTGTGACTTTTGTTTTGTGAATATCTATGACGAGGCCAGCTGAATGGTGTTGTTGGTTCTGATATCTGTGATAGCTTCTAATGGTATGTAGAGCATTGTATGTTCGTAATTAGCTAACTCATGACGACCAAGAGAGATCAATTACATGATCGGTACAATTTTTTCATTAGTGATGATTCAACAAAGAAAAAAGGAGGTGTGGACAATGATAGATTTAGTCATCACCGATGTTTATAGTATGGGCAAAACCTGAGAATGGTAACTGTGGATGTGGCTTTTTCCTTCTAAAAACCAAAAGCCAACCAAAGGGCCTGCCTCGCCAATCAACTGTGAAGAAAAGCAGCTGTTTTTCTTAGTGCAAATGTGAAAGCACCTCTCCCCTGCTTTTCTTGAATGTGAACTTTTCAAAGTCTTGAAAATTACCGATCATACCACTAGTTATGTGCGTATCTTTTGACCATCATATTTGTGGCAGTGTGTGTCATCAAAATACGCCACCTGACATTGGCTTGGCTCATCAAACATTTGGTGCTGGCTCGTAGCTTGCTTCGTGCAGTTTCTTCCTAATTACTTGGCTTAGTTTCCGGCTATTAGCCCTACTCAGTTATTCCCTTTCCATCACATCTGATTGTTTTAGCGGGCCAAGGACGTTCCTTGACGAAAAGAGGTGATCACCGCTGCAACGGCGGATGGCCGGACTGAAGATGATGAGCAGATCGTTGGGTCCTTGATATTGGAGGAGGCTAATACTTCTCCTGCCAGACTACAGGTAAGCATTGATCACCATGGGCCGCTATTAAAGAAGATCCTTCAATATCGAGCCAATTACGTTACATGCCCGACATTAAAAATCTGGTCCGTGAGGCCTACCAAACTAAATCATAAAGCCCATCCAAACTACTACAGTATAAAATACGGCCTCTTCCTCAAACCCTAACTTCTCATACTCCCTCGGACGCTAAGTCCCTAAGCCTCTCTGCTCCCCCGCATCGCGTCGCGCCACGCCCCAACCTCGGGGTGCTTCACCCCACCTCGTCGTACGTGCTGCACCATGCTTCGGCCTTGACCCCGTCGTGGTGCGCCGCACTCCGGTCCCGACCCCAACGTGCCGCCCCCACTCCTCCGTGATGCGTCGTGCTCCGGCTGTGGATCCGGTGAGGAGGCGGCCGGATCCGCCCCGTCTCCTTCGCGCTCCGCCTCGCACCTCCCTTTCCAGCGTCGCACCATGCTCCGGCGAGGAGACGGTGAGATCCGACCCATCCTCTCCGCGTTCCGCGATCCGGTCGGTGCCGCCTCTCCGCCCCGTGCTGCGCTCCGCCCCTCTTCTCCGGACGGTGCCTCCCGGATGGCGAGGCCTTACGGCGGTCGATGCACCGCCTCCCCGGGGTCGGAGGCGGTGGGAGCAACAGATCCAACGACGGCCGGAGGCGGCATATCCGGCCACCGGACTTGGCGGCGAGCCGGGTCCGGGCTAGGTCCGACACCACGTGTATTTTTTTATTCTTTTTATGAATCATTGTAATAGCGGGCATCTTGTCCGATATTGTAAAGCACCCATTTTTAATAATGTTAACGCAGTAATGGACTGCCTGCTATCTATTGTAGGGTTGTGCTCTTTTGTCCGCTATTGCAGGGCTCTTTTCTAGTAGTGAATGAAGCTCAATCGAATGGAAAAATGTTATCAGTGGTAGAGAAATAACAGCAGTAAACCAATTTTAAAGGAGTGACGAGATCTTTTGTTTTTTGAGATGGATTGAGAAGGGAATCCATGAGTTATGTTGAGGAAGTGAAGAGAGAAGGAGAACCATAGCAGTGGAGGGATAGGGTTCCACTGACTTAAGTCACTCTGACTGACGGGTGGGCTAGTGGCTGCGTGTGGCCCACGTGACGCACTGCCAAGATGACTTAAGTCAGTACATCCGCTTCCAACGGTGGGGTGGAGAAGACAAGTAGGATCTGTTTTTTTTTTTTTATCTTTTTTAATTGAAGAAAATTAGTTTGTAGTTCCATTCCATCCGTAAATGTATATTTATGAAGATATGCCTGTCAATCTCTTACCAAAATGTTCATGGTGTTTGTACACACTTAAAAAATTTTAAATTCCCTTTTAATTAGGTCACATTTTAATGTATCAACATGATATTGTTTTACAATCAATTTACTTATAAATTGTTACCTAGACCTTCAGGGGACATTATAGTCATTTTTCATGGTTTTTCAGTCACAACCATTTCAAGCAAACGGCTTTCGACTTTTTCACAGCCCTCGGCTCACAGCTAGGGATGGACGAAAAGCTCGAAGCTCATGACTCGGCTCGACTCGGTTTCTTAACGAGCCGAACCAGCTTATATTTTAGCTGGTCAGATTTTTAATAAATAATGTTCAATATCAATATAATATCCTATATTAAGTTAATTTTTGAATATTTTGAAATGTTTTAAATTAACCTATATTATTAGCTTTTTATTAAGTATAAATCATATATCTTACATATTTTACAGTAAAATATTTTAGATTTAGAATATAATGTCTTGATTGTTCTATATTCCTAGTTCGCGAGTCTAACGAGCTAGCTCGAGCTGATTATCGAGCCGAACCGAGCTAGGTTTTTAGTCTGCTCGATGTAACGAGCCGAACCGAGCCAGTTTTCTAACGAGCCGGTGCGAGCCGAGCCAAGCCAGCTCGACATCCACCCCTACTCACAACAACTTTTTCACAGCCCGCCCACGATAGCTTTTTTTCACAGCCACAACAGCCAAACTAAACACATCGATGAGGATAGTGCTCATATTCACACTTTTTTTAGAATAAAATATATACACCCTAGGTCCTAAAATTATTTAAGAATGGTCATCTAGATTCACAATCTCTCAAAGTAACCAACCGAGTCCTTAAACTATTACTTGGATAGTCATCTAGGTCCATAAACTTTATATTGATCCTCTTATGTCCGTAATCTATTTATATTCTGTCAACCAGGACTAGGACCACATTGTCACACCTAGCCACTCCCGATACGTGTTGCCGCCACTACACAACCTCTCAACACAAACATCATCAAGCCTACTCGATGACACTAGGCAGGTGTGATATGAGGATTGAAACCAAAATTAAAAGTCTAGTTAAGGGTTTCATCACTTTGGTTATTTGGGTATCCAAAGGTTGCGTGTTTTATCCCTCGGTACCCAGCCCTAGGATCTGAAACCGAAATTGAAAGTTCTGTAAATTAGATCCCTACCTGATCTATTATCAATATCGGGAACTTTGGTTTCGACCTTTGGATCTGGATTTGTATACCAAAACGTAATTATGAGTTATGTGCGAATGAAGCCGGTAGTACGAACATCTGGTATCAACCTCTATTCGTGAAAGTATCTCCGCTTGATTAGTGTATAATATTTTTCCATGCATATGTAAGCGGGATTTCATCGCTGCAAAACAAAGTTCTGCATGTAATGTAGGGAGACTACAAGAAACATCAGTATGAAAATCTTCAAATGCTTAAAACCCACGAAAACGTCACATGATTTTCGGGCTTCAAGTATGTTATGAACAGAAAACAACTACTACCATCACTTTTTCTTCTTGCCACCTTTCGTCTTTGAAGCACCCGGATTTGAAGCATTAGCCTGTGGTTCATGCTTCTTAGTCCTACCATGATGCTTGGGAACCAGCTCAGCTATTTGGATCATCAGCTGCTTCTCTGTAAAGATATGAGGTTGTGTCAACAAATTAGAATTGCACAAATTTGCTCATAGCGCATACCATTCTAATTTTCAACCAAAAGACAATCAAAATTGAGACAAGATTAACTAAAGCAGTAGCAGTAGTTAGTAGCAGCAAACTTTTTTACCCTCAGCCTAAACCCTTAACCCAGGATCCTAAGGGTGCTATTGAGAGTCCTAACTACTCTTCTTTTTATCGAATATGCAGGAGCTATGCATCTTTATATTAAGAGAGAACACAATCTAACTCCTAACCACTAGGGTAAGGTCCTATTCACACTATTAACTAAAAGAACACAATGAATTTGGAAGAACTCAATAACCTCATTTCAGTGACTTGCAAACACATTGAACCAAGAATTGAACTCGAATCAGAAATTCAAACAAATTTAGTACAGAAGTGTCACTGATATGCTATATACTCAACATAGCTCCGCAGTGGAGTAGAGCCATGCCAAACTCCATGGAGCTGGAAAAGAACTACTCCACCAACTCCATGAAAAATAAAAACTCCAACTCCAGGGAGTAGACCTGATCCACCAATTTTCAGAGTTGGGGTGTTTGGCTCGCTCCACTCAACTCTGAACCAGAGTTTAGGAGTTGAGCCATGCCAAGCATGACCGTAGTCACATAGACATAGAACACCCAATCTAGCCATGGGGATGCTATCAATCATTGTTATAGCCCTTAGATCCATACGGGACAGCTAACAACTTCCAATATTTTTTCTATAGTCAATACATCCTACAAAAGAAAATAAAACAAATCATCGGATCAGAGGATCAGACAGTTGAGACGTTGATCGACACATGTTTGTTTTAAGTCCATTGAACACAAGCAAATATAATACAATTATTAAGGAGAACTGCTCATAAACATGCTATATTATGGAGATATATCATATCAAACCAGATGAAAAAAATCAAAAAGAGCATCTGATCCGACAGTGAGAATAAGGCAAAAAGTATAAGATATGACAACAGAGTGATGCAGTCTGCACAAAAGACTTGTTGGTAGCAGTACCACAAAAAGCTACATCCCAGGCCTTGTAAGATGAACTTCCCCACTGTCCATTGGAACTAAAACTATAATCCTCAGTACCTAGCCAAATTATTTGTAATATGTAAGCCATCTTACAAAAAGCTATGGCACTAGGTCACGCAATGGGGTTCATCCTAGACCTATGTGTCATTCAATTTCAATTGAGTGCCAAGTGTGGGAAGAAGGTGAATAAAAAAATAGCTTTGTGAGGAAAAACAGACCAATTAGTCATTTTTTGAGGTGGGGGTATGAAACAACCAATGTCATATAGGAAATTTGTCGTCTATATAGAGCATCTTTAGCTCGGTACTACGTGCTTCTCTTCTGCCAAATGCTGAAATAACAAGTTGTTATCAACTCAAATGCTATATGTTGAGGTATGACAACGCATACTTGAAAGATTCTAGAATATTTGGGAAAACACAAAGGGAGAAGATATTTTCCATGGAAGAGTCTAGAACTATTTCTTCATGACAAAGTAAACAATAGTCTAGAAACTAGATATTTATGTATGGCAAGAAATATCTATATATTAGGATAAGGATGAGAATATAAGCTAGATATTTTTGTTAGAAGAGTGTGGAATGTTGCCATGTGGCAACATCCTAGAGACTATGTACAAGTATAAATAGGGGTGCCTCCCTCCCCTAAGGTGCCATGACTTAGAGTGCCATTTGAGTCCTAGGCCTTGTTCAGCTGGCCTATAAGCCGGCTTATACTTGTTGCTATAAGCCAAACAAGCCCTATATCTTGTATAAGCAGAACACCAGCATAAGCTGGCTTGTAGGCCAGCCAAACAAGCCCCTAGGTAGCATGGCAAGGTTCCATGGTGTGCTAGTGTGTATGTGTCATGGTGAGTCATAGGTGCCACCCACAGGAAGTCTGCCTTGTATCAAGTTTGTGTTGTGAATAAAAGTTGAGCTCTTTTGTAGAGAGTTGGTCTCCCAACTCCTCGATATAGATAGATTGGGTTAGGGTCCACAAAAGAAGTGGTATCACACCATTTTTGTACCATTTCTACGAAGTCGGTGTTAGTCTAGAGACACCGATTTCCCAACACTATATATGAGAATATACATCATGTAATTGCAAGTGTTTACAAACTTCTTCATTTTGATATTAAGCAAATTGAGATACATAAGAAATAACTACATACCGACATAAATGAATAGGCCACTTCAATCATCACAGGACCATGAATCCATGATTTACTAGTAAAGTGATGCCTGGGACAATAATATGCTTGGCCACACTAAAAGCCAAAGCTCACCTCAACTTAGATCCTAATCGATGTATTTATCACTTCTCCTACTTCGAGTAGGGTGTTCTTGAAATTTTCATGTCAACCGTTTTAGGACCTACTTAAACAGTTTTTGAGACAAAGCATAGGTGTTGCCTAGCTGTTGGCCAGGTGTACTCATGTTACCATAAGACAGCAACCAGGTTATGCCTAGATGACATGGCGCGCTCGGACCGCCATAGGACATCTTATCTCCTTATTAAAAGTTGTGAACTACTTAATTTAATCATCACTATGTTTTAAGCTATCCTATGAGACACCGTGGGGTTAGCTCTTCTCGGATTCCATGAAGGATGACTCCTACGAAAAATGATCTAGAAAATATTATATCTTATATTTACTAATTGGAGGCTCCTTTTGAGGCCTCCACATTAATCGGAAAAAAATCCTAGAAATTATCACAAAAAAAACATCCGGCCATCCAATTGGGTGCCATTATAATTTCGAATTAGAAAAAGATATGCCATATGTGATTTATGGAATAAAAATTATGGAGTACATGAAAACTTTAGTATAACCTAGGTCAATGGTGAAAGATCAGGCCGCACTTGGAGTCCATGCATGTAGATGGATCAAACAAAGTGTCGGTGCGCGAACCAAGAACTTCGAGCAGTCTAGCGGCTTTGCGGCACGCGAGATCGGTCGTCACTTCTTCATCGCCGCAAGATAGGCCATCATTTCGCCATGCATTCGTTCACCGATGGGAATAGTGAGACTACGCAGAGGCGGCTGACTGCATCGAGTGGTTCCGAGTTGGAGCCCGGGTTTGACGTTGGCCTGACCGTCGGGAGACCAAGGGATCAGGCTAAATTTACAAGCCTTGGTTAATGCCTAATGGTGGCATAGATTCATTGCAAGCTTGAACCAAGGGCATCGTAAAGGTGAGGCAGCAACACGGTAGATTTCATGCCCTTTGTACTGTTTTATTACCCGTCAACACGGGATTGATGAGAAGATAGGCTGAAGTTGTTTGGCTGGCCAGGAGCATCGAGCAAGGACAGAGACAGAGCCTGTAGAACTATATATAAAAAAACATAGGAGCCTGTGATTGTGGCTGCATTTGAATTTGCAAAACGGCGGAAGTTGTTCCATACCAGCCGTAATGGTACGTACATGGATAGAGAGATTTTGGATGATTAAGAGTTTAAGACGTACAAGTGGTCCAATTCCTTTTGTTGTGGCAAACAGTTAGAAAGAAGATAGCATCCAAGATATAGAATTTAAATTGGTTTCAGTGTTTAGTTTCAACCATTGATGTACTTGCCTGTTAGCGTCTAAGCAAGCATGCCAAGATTTACTCAAAAAACATTTTATTTTCTCTTATTTTGGTGGCTGTTTTTCTTGATTCTATCAATTCCTTATTATGATGGCAAATTTTCTTGAGCTAATATCATGGATTTTGGCGGTCAGGGGTTTACTCTCTTCATCTTATTAGACATGCCCGAGGAAGTCGATGCACACCCCCAAACAATGTAAGATGCAACAAGCGAAGCAAACTATTGAGCGATTAGAAGAGTAACACATGCAAGGTGATAAGGTATATATGTTAACTTAAAGGAAGCATAACAAAAGCAGTTGCATGATGCATCATCCTTTGGTAGACATATGGGGAAAATGGAAAATAAGGTCCTTGCATAAAAGCAGATAATAAATATAGCTGCCTTAGAAATTCATCATATGAACTCATTTATGGCATTAGAAATTCATCGTATGAACTCATTAATGAATGAATAAAACAGGTCTTATTTGTTGATGAGTTCATGTAAGGTATAACGGCCGGGATACCAAATGTCTTTTATAATAAGTACAATATCATTAAATTCCTTAAGCACCTAGGAGGCTTGAAAATGTCCCAATGGACGGGGTTGTTCACTTGCACCGAGAGCTCAGTTCAAGTAATCTTCTTTAGACAATAAGAATAGCAGTATTGTTTAGTTTGATGTAGATTAGAGAACATTCATAAGAGTATGATGTGTTGTTGGGGCAGGGAAGCATGTCAAAATTTAAATAATGAGGCAGATTTGTGTAATTCCTCTATCAGTTGGGGTCTCAGGTTCCTCAAAATAAAATGTAAAAGGAAGAAAATACTATCTAAAAAATTGTAAATTAATGTGTCATGGTTTTATTTATCTCATTGCTCTTCCTCCACTTAATTTGCTGGCATGTCATAATGCCTTTTTATCATTGCTATGTGTTTTCTATCTAAATTTTGACACATATACATGTATATTAGTAATTTTCTTCGATGGAATTTTAACACATGAGTGCTCCAATGATATCCCATGCCTTGCACGGGCTGATGGACTAGTGTGGATAACCTGAATGACAGTTGGAATAATTGAAGTTACCTATAGCAAGAACCTAAAAAATGATGAATGGAGCAATTGAAGTCAAATTTGGTAGATGTAGCCCATATTTCATACTCAACAAGGAAAGAGATGGACCAATTTAAAATCTGTAGGTAGTGGATGAACCAACGATAACATTTTTTTGCAAAGGCTAAGGCACTGTCCAAATCTTTGAGATTTTTGCTATTTTGACCACGAAACCGAGGGGCTTCAAATAAAATGACCTCTAGACATTGGGTTTCCTTAAAATGACCATGAAACAGATGCACTCTCTGGTAAAATGACCACAAGCTAATTTCTGGGGAAAAAAATGCCCTCACTCCCTCTCTCCTCTCTCGTCTTTCGAGAGGAGGTGAGGGTGCACAGCAAGGATGCACAATTCTTGGGCAGGACATGTGGTGCCCAGCTAGGAGCCTAGGACGCGCGGCGCCCGGGCCTCCGATCGCTCGGCGGCAGCGCGCGGTGCTCTGCTGGGGCGCGGGCGACGGCGCGGCGCGACCCCCGACCATGGTGCGGAGGTGCAGCGCGTGGCCGAGGCGAGAAGAGGTGGCGCAGGGCGCTCCAGCCGGGGAGCTCCACGCTCGGCGGCGGCGCATGGTGCCCAGCTAGGGCGAGCAACGGCGACACACGGACGGGGCGTGCAGCAGTGGCGCGCAGTCGGGGCGAGCAGCGGCGGCGCACGGCCCTCTGGCGAGGGCGCGAAGACGCTCCCTGCTGGAAAGAGAGAGGAGAGAGAGAGAGGGAGAGGAAGGAGTGAGGGTCTTTTTGTCCTGGTCATTTTACTGGAGAGTGCATCAGTTTTATGGTCATTTTATCGAAGCCCAATGTCTTGTGGTCATTTTTTTTAATGAAGCCCTTTGGTTTCATGGTCAAAATACCAAAAAAATCCAAATCTTCAATATCCATAGAGTCAAACAAGGGTGCATTTGGATGCAAGAAACATTTCCGATTCTAACCTGAAATCCTGAATCACTTGAATCAGTTCCAAACTGTCAAAATCTCTGAAATGTTTCTTGCCAGAATCACTTTGAAACATTTCTCTGTTTTGAACTAGGAATTAGAATCACCTAAATAGGCGTTTCAAGTTATTCTAGTTCACTTTGTGAAACGTTTCACCGATTCTGGGTCAATGGCCAAGCGTTTTCACTTTTCAGTGATTCTTCTGTTTCAAGTTAGGAAATATTTCTGGATTGAATCTGAACCGTTTGTTATCCTCGGTGAATCTGGAGCTGTACCAAACTCACCCTTAAGTGAATTAAACTGTAGTTTGTCGAACAAAATACAAAGCAGATTTTAGTACAGAGAAGTTTCCGAAAGTAATGACAGAACTTCAAACAATCATAAAGCTTATCAAAACCTTGTGTGAGAGGCATGTTGGTTTTGATGATAAACACAGATATGCAGGTAGACAAATAGGGTAACCAAGTTATCAAATCTACACAGATAATCTGGGTACCGGTGTGCATCTAAGGGTCTCACCTCTGATTCCATTAAAAATAGGCTGGGAGATACAATCTACTCTCATTTCAGAAAAGCTTTCCTATGTGCCATCAATTCAAGACAAGTTACATCCCTGTTATTATTGTTTTCAGCAATAAATTATTCAGAATTTCAGCTAAGAAATGCTAACAGCCATTGTTCCAGGATATGAACACTGGTGACAAAGGAGGTAGGTATTCTGTAAGTTAAAACTTCAAATTTAAGTTTCTTCGAACAAGTAAAATTGCAATTGTTTAAAATAAAATTGGGTATCTGCATCAATAAGAATATAGGATCGATAAAAATAATTCGTTCCACAAAAATGTTTTCACATTAGGCGAAAGCAAGGTGGCTACCAGGATCAGAAAAGATAGCACTTACTTGTTTTGATCGTAGGATTGACCGGGGAACCGTCATCCTTCTTGAGCTGCACCCTGACCCTCCCCACCTGGAAGAAATCTCGAGGGTACGCCTTGTCCAACTACACAGCAATCCACACATGCACGCCCATCAAATGTGCAAACAAGAGCGCAAAAAAATAATGCCAAAGAAAAAAAAAGTCATAAGTAGCAGTGAAAAAGATGAGGCGGATACCTCGATGGCGTGGGGGACCTTGAGGTGGGAGCAGCAGTCGGCGATCTCGATGCAGGTGGGATCCGGGCAGGCCTTTGAGGCCGAGATGCGCCGGCCCTCAGCGACCGTCTTCTTGGAGTTGAGGTACACCGGGTAGATGACGTTCCACTTCTTGATGGTGCTCCTCAGGTCACCACCACCGCCGTCCATCTGCGCGCCGTTCTACGCCCGCACTGAACCGATCCTGGTGCAAGAACCGTCGAGAGAACCGAGGGATCCAGGTTAACGCGGGACTGCAGCAGGTTGCAAGGACAGGAACTGATAACAGAGGGGAAGAAAGCCATGGAAAGGGGAGGTACCAGGAATCTGGTTGATTTTGAGTTTTTGACGGAACCAGTCAGTTGGAACAGAGAACAGCAGAAGACGGTAAGAGACAATGTCCTCAGCATAAAAATAAGT
>JAUNZO010003884.1:0-33799 GCA_031894775.1 Chloris gayana | reverse complement strand
GGGGAGATGTCACATGTCAGACGTGTCGACGGGGTTTGAAACTGTCGTGATGCATCTTTTTGCCAACAGTGTAGTGAACTCATATCACATCGTTCATTTTATGAGTGTAATAGAAGCAAGCAATAAACCAAAATAATGACAAGAGTCCTAGATATTATACTCACGAAAGTTCATACTTCTTTTTGTTGAATGTTTATTCTTTTGAAGTGGAAGTAATGTCATAGTTTAGATCGTTCGGTTTCTCATAGTAAATGAATTCATCGGCTTTAAATTCTAGATTTGTTTGATATTGTATTTATGGTTAAATATAGCAGTGAGGCGTGCATAGTAACTTTATAAATATCAACATCGAGCTAGGTCAGTTCTTCCTAAGCATTAACAAAAATAGGGTATATGTGAGTGTGTTTCGAGAATTGAGTACTAGTGCATATATATTATATTAATTAAAAAAGTAATATATTTATATTTTATAAGGTCAGAGAGGTAAAATGATATCATGTACTACGAATATATTAACAACTTTGATTGTTTAATATACGGATCAATTTGGATTATTGGACGTACAAGTGAAGCCAAATCCCCACCCGCTCGCGGCCGACTCTTGCGAAAATTTCAGCAGATAGCAACCAACAACATTGTAACGCGCCCGTATCCAAAATAACAATATACGTGAAAGTCCACTAATAATTACCTAGTAAAGCAAAATTCATGTGTAAAACAAAGTCACTATGCTTGATTTAGAGGGCTAATGATGTGTAATCGTGATGCCTAAGTCGGCTCGAGAACTTACCTTGATCCATATGCTTTCGCTTGCCATTGTGATTGTTCAGCACTCATCATCATCGCCTCGCCGACTATTGTTCATCCAACCTATTCCTTGCTTTGATGTTGACTCCATCACCTGTTTGATTCATATATAGATAAACCATCTCATAAGTCACTTGAAATTTAATATTTTCATGTATATTGTTTTAATACAAATCCTCATCCCTAATGTATTTTGTTGCATAAACCACCTTAGTTTGCAAATGTTTAACTTTCTACATGTTTTCACTAATATAAATTCAACAAAAGCAAGATTAAATGAATTTATTATTGTTAAAGTGTTTAAATAAATCTGATTAACTTTAGTTTCATACAAATTGGAATTCAAATTAATCTTGAACTATTTGAAATATCATTCAAATTAAATTGAAATTGCTATTCATTGTTACATATATTTTTTAAACATGAAGATTGTACTCCTAAAATTTCATAAATTTGATGTGTACAATTAAACATGTATAATTTAGGATTGTTTTTGGACATTTGCAAGAAATAAAAATATACGGAAATATCAAATTCCAAATAACTTATAATGACTTTGTGCAATTATCCCATTCAGATTAGAACTTTGAATGCATGTGCTGATAATAACAAGAAAACATCATTGCATAGAGATCTTTGGGTAGTAAAAAATAGTGTATATACCTAGTCTTAAAAACCGTATACATTAGTACTTCCTTCATTTTTAAATTGTTGACACTGTTGATTTTTTTGTTACATTTGACCATTCGTCTTATTCAAAATACTTTTTTCAAATATATAAAACTATAAGTCATGTATCAACTTCCATTAGTAATAAAATGAATCATAATAAAATATTTGATAATTCATAAACTTTTTGAATAAGACGAACGGTCAAATGTAATAAAAAAAGTCAACGATGTCAACAATTTAAAAATGGAGAGAGTACTAAAAAATAATTAGTTATAAATACAATATTTGTGTCAAATCTTAATTTGGATCTCTACCTCTTAAATTCACGAGTCAAAGTGTTACATATCCAAGGGCCAATAGAAATCTATGTTAAAATCAATGGCCAAGAAAGATGGGAACAACCCACACGTTTTGATCCGGGAAATCGGGAAGCACCTAGCCCAACACACCGGATCCCAACACATCGGACTGGACCGGAAAAAAAGAAAGACCAAGCTGCTCGTACGAAGGCAGCGATTTGATCGTGAACCCACCGTACCCCATCGGATCGGATCGAAAAAGACGAGTAACAACCTCCGTACGAAGGCAGCGCAGCCGCCGAGCATCTCCTCGCGCCGCATGTTGGCCTCTCCCCTGCCGGCGCCGCATGTTGGCCTCTCCCCTGCCGGCCGTCGACCACGGCGGCGCCGCACGCCGGCCGCTCCTCCTGCCGGCCGTCCACCACGGCAGCGCCGCTCTCCTCCTGCCGGCCGTCCACCACGGCCGTGCCGCTCTCCTCCTCGTCGCCTGTCCACCACAGCGAGCGCCGCTCTCCTCCTGCCGGTCATCCACCACGGCAGCGCCGCACGCCGGCCTCTCCTCCTGTCTTCTCCTGCCGGCCATCCACCGGGTAGTTGATATGCTTCGCTGTGCATGCATTGTGTTTTGAGCAATCAAAATTACTTTCTCTTTTCACATGTATTCCGGATTCCATAAGAGATTTTATAAGAACATGAACTTTGGATGTCAATAGGCCATCTCGCATATCAGCTGCAAAATCCTTTCCAACATGATCTGAAAAACAATGAGGAATGAAAGCAAGTCGAAGCGTAACACATAAATCTTACACGCTGCTATTGCAGATGGTTCACTTACTACATGATAGGATCAAACATTTCTCTTATAAGGTTTCTAGCTGTTTTATCACGTATTCTATTTGTTTACCTGTAAAAAAAACTTTGATGTAATATTTCATTAGTTAGTATGTGCAGTTATACTATCAAACATCAGCGGGTACATGTCTTTCAAAACATAATGTAGGTGGACATACATACGGACTTACAATTGAGGATGCCAGTGAAACAGTTGTAAGTTAGGAATGGTTAAAAGTCAGCACATTGTAAAGTGATCACTATGCATTAATTAATATTAAGTTGGCATTTCATCACATATAATTGTGGAGTATATCCCTCTTTGAAAAATGCAATAGATCTTTGTATACTTCTTCGATGTTGTTTCTAATGAAACCCTCTTGTTCAGTTGGGTTGGCCCATTTCATCATCTGTTTTTGTAGCCGTGCATAGCTAGACATTATAAAAAGTTGAGATGTTACTCCTTTTAGGCAGGAGTAAAACAAGGCATAAGTATGTAGATATACATGTTTTTTTAATTCCCGTTGCAACACACAGGCATATTAAATAGATTGAGGCCTCCTTACTCGATGTATTGGGGATATGGTGAAGCTTCCATGATCCATTTGTATTTTGCTTTATTATAGGCTGACTGTTAGATGAAGGGATTTCCAGCTTCTTAGAAATTCAAGCATTTAGGGTGCTACTATGACATCATCGAGAGATTCACGGGTTCACATAATGAAGCTTGGTGATGTATATGGATATTTGGGTAAGTTTGATTTTAGGACAAGAAAAAAACAAATACTCTTTACATCAATGCACTAATTATTATTGTGCATTCTATATTTGATTCAACCATATTGGTAATACAGTCTAAAGCAACTGGGGTTGTAATCTTTTTCCTCGATGGAAGGTAATTGTCTTCCAAACTTGCGGCCATTTTGATTATTTCATTTCTCAACACACATTTGCATCATCATGTAGAAAAGCACTTTTGCCAAAACTGAAAAACCGTACGGAATCAACTTCTTTATAAAGGGGTGGGGATGAGCACTTGCCTTTCTATAAGACATACATGCTTCATATGATTCAGATGTCTGTAACAAACTAATAGTACTTGTTTGTCCAAAGAACTTATCCATATGATGTGCTCTGCTCATTTGATTTAGAATTTGTTTAACATCTTTGTAAAGTGATAGTACGAGATAAACACTTGCCTTTGTATTCTTTGCAAATTGATAGTAGAGATAATTTGAAAACTGCCCTGTTGATTTTATTTTGTATTGTTTTCAGTAAAGCTAATATTTGGGACAATTTGTCCCAAGGATGTTAATAATTTAATTTTGAAAGCTCGTATATTTTACATTTTGTTGTCGAGCAAATCTTGAGCAATAGTTTTGGGTCCTGATTTGGATCAATTTTACCCTTAAATTAGCCTCTGGATAATAATTTAATTGGTCCATGAGAAGATTTGGTTGTAATTTGTTAAGTATTATAATTGACAGGGTAAAATATTGTGGTCAGGTTCTCGGATATCGAGTGAAGGCCGCACTCCATTCAGAGATTTATCTAGCAATGTACAAATAGGTATGTTTTCATAGGTTGATCAAGGCCCTATATTAATTTTGATATGTTGAGGACTGGCAACATAAACCGATGATCTTCTTCGTCGCGTGAGCTAAAGTCAGTATTGTGTTTCCGAACTCATCCATTTTATTATATTTCCAAACTAAAATAGAGAAGCAGAGAAACGTTTTCCAGCACTTTAAAACTAAATTAGAGAATATTATTGGATATTTTATATTTAAGGTTGATATTAGGATACCATTTGTGAAAATGTTGGGATCCTCTGTTTTTTGTCATGGATGTCGGTTCTGAATTTGAGTAAAACTAATATGGAGTAATACTGACTTTGCACATTCATTTTATGGTGTCAAACAGGCAAAATTAGCTTGCAATGAACAATGAATTATATGTTAGTTTGATGGATTAAACAAGGCCAAATATCTGGATTCTTTAATCTAATCATATTAATGGATGTCAGTTTCTGAAATAGAAGGTACTGATTGCAGATACCTTTTTTGGTGCTGAACAAGCGACCTTATCTTCCAATGAACAGATAATTAGATATTAAGTTTGATGGGTTAATCAAGGGCACATCAAGTCATGTTATGTTGTCGAGTTGGTTCATTCGGTTGCAGTAAGCTAACCTGGTAATGCTATCGTTTACTACGGCAATATATAAGCACTCTTCATCAAATTCCAGAGTTTGAACGCTCACTATGCTGCATCGGTGATTGGTGGGTCATTCCTCACTGAAAGTATTGTTCGCTTTCTACTGTCTTCCACCCAGATCATTTTTAGCTATATTTGAATAATCCCGCTTTGTGTTAGGTGCTTCACTGCTTGTTGCCATACAACATGCATGTTGTTAAGAAAGGTGGGAAGAGTATATTTGATGTGCCAACTTCAGCTCCTTTCATGACTTATATGGATTATGCCACTACCTATTTAGTTCATTGGTTGAATCCTACTAATTCTCTCCTTCACGAGTGTCATGGTGTAATAGAATCGTCTATCTTTTGTTTCTTTTTCTAAATGCAACTTAGGTATCGATATAATGAATGCAAACAAAACATTCCTATATTTGTACAAGAATTTCAAAAGCACATTTAGATTATCGTTGCACGTGTTGTAAATATTATGATGCATTCATGTATGCATCGATGAGATCATGTACTCTCAAACAATGTAATGACTATTTATTTATTTTTTGAATGAATTGAAACTTTTGTATAAATCTTATTATATTGGGTTTCTATTTATCACCGTGGCGTTAGCACGGGCATTGTACTAGTTTGCATAAATTGATTGCACCATAAAAAATAACTATTTGATATAACCTCAGTTTACATGATTAGCCTAAACCTCAACATGTATTTGTTTTGCGCTGCTGCGGCAGCTAGCACGCTATTAGTTCCTTTCATTTCACATTTTTCAAGTATGACACATCGGTTTTCTAGTCTTATTCTATAAAATAAAAGTGCATCTCTTTCATTTCACAGTTTCAGAGAATGAATGAGACATTAAATTGTTACATGTCATGTCATCTTTTTTAGTGACGTGACAATTAATTAATACCAAATGAAAGTGCAACCGAGAATGGTTTTAAGTGCATGTTTAGCCGGCGGAGGATGACGGCCAGCTTGGAGAACTATTCGGACATAGAAGCAAGTGAGGTTGAGTCCGAGAGGAGTTCCACGCTTCCATACATTGTAGCACCAAAAAATACATATGTAAAAGTTGTATGAAAAATATAAATAGATAGATCATATCATCTTTTACCATCGTGTAAAAATCAGCTGCAACAAGTTTTTGTGCAAGAGGAAAAAAAAGAGAAATCGTGCAGTCAATAGTTGTGGATTTTACTGTTTACATCAAACCTGTTAGTTAGTTTCACTTTTTTGTTACATCTTACACAAGTTTGTGTTCTAGCTGATTTTTTGCATAATTGCAGAAGATGGTATGAGCTATTCATTTATATTTTTGTTACAATATTTTGATACCTATTTTTTTTGGTGTTACAGTGTGTGGGAGGACAGTACTATCACCGTAAGGTGCGGTAGCACCGGAACTTCTCTCGCCTTCCGTTCCTCTTCCATTCCGTGCGCGCCGGTGCGCGCCGAGCCACCGCCCCTACTGACGAGCAAATAAAAAACAACGGAAAAATGCTGTGTCCGCCCGCCTCCATCCGCGCCCTCGCCTTCCACCGCCGCCTCCCACTTCTCCGCCCGACACTCCTCCCGCCGCGGCCGCCTCCTTGCCTTGGCCCCGCGCGTTCCCTCATGCCCTACTCCACCCACCCGGAAGGCCAAGAGGACGCTGAAGCGGAGGATGAGGAAGCACTCCCCGCCGTCGCCCCCGGCGGCGGGGCCGAGGTGAGCCACGAGGAGTGGCAGCGATGGGGCACTACCTCGCCGCTTCCGGACACGGTGGCTGCCGTCGTATGCGATCTTCTCAAGATGGAGGCCGCTGCCGGCGAGAAGATGCGATTCGGCGGCGTCGGCTGCAAGCTAAAGGTGATTCCCTTTTGTAGTTCCTTTTGCTTAATCCTTCTCAGATTTTGGTGGGTCTTGTACCTCGTACGCTGCTGTGAATGTGATTATGGAGCGGCGCAAGGGATGACGCTAATGACTTCGCGGTTTGATTTATCTGGAGTTTACAGGGCGATTTCAAAGACATGGAGGACAAGAAGCACAGGGCTGTCTACGAAACGCTCGCTGACTCTGAAAAGAAGCTGCAGTACTTCTCCGCTCGGCAGATCGGTTGCCGTTTGCTCGGGAGCAGAGGATACCTTTGCCAGAAGGTAATGTGCAAATTCTGAGCATTTGTGTGGTTCTATAAGCAATGCAGCGGTTTGAAGTCTAATAATTATTAAGCTGATGTTTTATTTCTGAGATTTTGCGTGTTCTTTCCAAGAGAATGCATAAGTGATTCGTTCACGACTGGAATTGCAGTGCTGGTTACCGATGGAAGATTGCATGTGTGCCAATATTCTTCCTTGCAAACTATGGAGGGGGCTGAGATTCTGGCTATATATGCATCCAAAGGTCAGTCAAAGAGAGCAGGGTTCTGCAATATTGTTCTGGATTCTTTGACGGTATAAGCATCCTTCTTTTCTTGCAGGACTTTTTGCGCCAAAATAACACCGGAAAGTTACTCTGGCAAGTATTTGGCATCGAAGCTGCACAGCTATGTCTCTTTGGTATCCAAGAGCATGAAGATATCATGTGGGATGCGTTTCAGCGTTCAGGTCATTGTAAAACCAATTTAATAAAACCTAAGAGTGTTTACAATATGATTTCAAGATCCCGCTTGACTATGGTTTAGGCATTATTATGCAGTATTTTAGATTACCTTCACCTTGATGCTTCGTTTAATGGGCCTTCTTAGAGTTGTACTAGAATTCATCTTAGGTGGGCAAACACTCTTTGCCAACTAATGTCACCTGATATTCTTGAATCCTATTTAGGACAGGCCCTGGCGCAGTGGTAAAGCCATCCCACTGGTGCCAGGAGACCTGGGTTTGACGCGCAGCCTCTCCGCTTGTGCGGGGGTAAGGCTTGCCCGGGAGTTTTCCTCCCCAGACCCCACATCATATGGGAGGTGCTTGCACTGGGGCCTGTCCTTTTATACATGACCATGCTTTTATGGTTGTGATTTGCCCTTTGTCAATTGCTTTAGTTATACTTGTGGGTCGGGGTTCCATATCTAGCTGACATCAACTTGCTTGGGACTAAAATACTCTGTTGCTGTTGTTGTAGTATTTCTTAGTTCTAAGGATGATGTAACTAAAACCAGTAATTATACTACCGTAATTCAGCATATGGTGCAACCATTTCTCCATTTAGTGACCTATCTGTGATACTAGTAGCATCTTATGCAGTTGATCTGTCAGGAGGATAGTCCAAATTCGAGGTCTAATTGGCCTAGTTAGTTGGGCCACAAAAATATTTCTTCTTTGTGGCCTTCAATAGAGCTCCTGGGGAAATGTCTCAAAAAAAAAAAAAGCTCCTGGGGAAAGGGCATGATGCTAGAATGCTAGATATTGATGAATCTGATAGTGTTTAACATACTAGGAATTCAAGAATTAGGCTAGAAAGTTTGTGAGGGGAATAGTATAGGCTGAAAATAAACATTAGTTAAAAAAATCATACAATTTTATGAGGATACAACTAGAGCCTTGTTAATATTGCCAATTTGGCTGCACACAAATTGTGTGTATAATTACATTTTTCTTGTCTTGTTTGTGCCATTATAGTAAAAGATCCCATTGCTACCTAAATTCAATTCAGTACAAATTTAATACTAGTGAATTGATATTGTAGCAATTTGTCTGCATTGAAAAGACTAAAATAATATATGCTGTATTCTTCAGACCCGATTGCTTAGTTATATACTTCTCTTTATAATTCATATTTATTGCAAATTAGTTGAACTGCTTTCACGGGTACACTGCTATAGAGAACTGGAATTGTTGATCTGAAACATCTAGCCAAGCACAAAATAAACTGCTGATTCGAAATTGTGTCTCAGATTAAATAAGTGTGCTCCTGCTATAAACCCATACCTTTTCTGCTGAAATCCATATCTTCCTTATTACTTTGAGATCCCAATATTATATTGCATTCGAATTCAGTGCATCACTGATTTCTCACTTCTGTTTGTCTTGCTACAATTGCAATCTTGGATGAAAGTATTCATTACATTACAAAACAAAAATGCATACTGCATTTATTTATGAGCTCATTGGTACACATAAAAACATTGAGTGGGCTACATTCAATTACATATGATATGTAGAATATTGTTCTTTTAAATAAATCATTTAATAGTCACATCGTTCTGTTGAATCAATCATAATTTAGCCCTATTCTTGGGTTTATCTTTATCTTTGGATGCTTCTACATGAGTTAATTGTCTAATATTTCCATTTTAGTATGGTGTTTCTACAGGAAAGAGAAAGATTTCATTTCTATATCCAAACAAGAGTTCAGTCCCCAAGTCTGTTGGTGACCTTAAATTTGATGGCTTGTCTTTGACATCTGACCTTGATGTGATGGTACATATTATGTCCTTTGAGCAGGCATTCCATGAGCTGTACTGTTGTTTCGAATATTGAATTTAAATTGATTATAAAATATAAGGATAATCAGTGCTCCATTGCTCCCTTCTTATTTATGTCACATGTTGGGGCTTTTTCGTGAGCACACCATGTTAGAGTATCAATAGTGATTAACTCCTTTGCATGTATAAAACTAGTAACACATTGGATAAGCATTTTAGTCTGTTAATAATTTAACTTTTGCAATGCAGGGTTCACATGACGAACCCTTCAACTTCGTTTTGCTTGATGGTACCTGGAGTAATTCTGCAGCTCTGTACAGAAGATTGAAGGTACAGTTTAAGTGCATTTATCATTGGATATGCACGTTCTTTAATTGGTCTGGAGTCTACCAAAGTACACAGATCTGCACATATCTTTCCTGCCGTCAGATTCCACCTGTTGAATTTGTGGTTTGCTGAACATTTCCCTGAACTCCGAAGTACATATAGCTCCATGAAATTCGGTTTGAAAGTGTTCTTTCAAATGATTATTCCTGGGTATTTTTATCTCAAGAATTTACCCTATCTAGCTAGTGGTTTAGTGATAATTTCAGATATGCCATAATTAATTCCTATATAGTTCCCCAATTTTGGAACTATACTAAAGAATGAGGGCAGTACTACTGTAGATTTTATAGTAATTAGCAATGATAAATAATTTTTAAAGAACTTTATTATGGATTGCATACTTCTTAGATGGTTGCATACTAAGAGGTATAACCCCCCCCTCCCAAAAAAAAAAAAAATCACAAATGCCCTGTTAGCTGAATGGCCCTGTGCCCCTGTTATCTGATGGTTTGTACAGGAACGATGGACTGCAGTTTGGGGTGAGGAGGATATACCTTGTATCTCACTATCAACACTGACTGCTTCAGTAATGCATAAATTGCGGTGAGCTAAAAGCTTTATTTATTTGTTCATACTCTTCTTTCGGAAGTGTGTACCTATGATCTTGTTTTATAAAACAGACCTCAGCCAGCATGGGATCGTACCTGCACTGCGGCAGCTGCTGCTGGTCTTCTCTGGGAGTTGCACATGCGACCTGATCTCAGTTCATTTGAATTGGAAAAGCAAGCTGAGGCAGTTGAGTGCTCGTTAGATATCTTGCTAGATGCTCTCACTGTGCGACGGGTTCGCCTGGGCAGATCTATAACTCGAAAGCAGAGACATAATAGAAACTGCGTATAGTGAAAGAACAACAAAACAGATGAAGCTTGGAATCCCTGGAAGGCTGATTCTATTTTGTAGAATTGGATAGTTGATCAGATTGAACTGATCTATTCTTTTGTTTAGGTCACTAGTCCTTAACTTCACTTGTAGTTTTTAACAGTGGTAAACGATGTGAAATAAGTTAAGCATGAAAGCAGTTCTTTTTATCTTTTGGTACTCACGGATGCAAAGAAAACTTAAACTAGAAACAAACTGAAAGGTTAGGTCGGCACTTCTGAGGCTTGGAGGCAACAATACAAATATGACAAATTTTAGTTTTCTGAATTACACCCATATATGATTGGCCATAACGAAGTGCAAACGAAGATATCGCAGTTTGAATGACTTCAGGAGGGGAAAATAAAATGCAAGCATTCATTCAGACACTAAGGCAGCAGGGGAAAGGTGGTGGTTAACGTCGTTTAAAATCCTGTTCCAAGAAAACAAAAAGGACTATACAACCATATCATTAGAACATCTACTAGTAATTTATATGGAACACTGTCCCTAGGCCCTAGCAAAACTTTCCTTTTCCATGGAAAAAAAAACTATACATTTACGCTGTATTGCACCAATCTAAGCACATGGGCTTGCGCGGAAGTTTAATACCTACACACAAAAACAGTACATCAGAGGACTAAGTAAGGGCAAAATCACCAGCGCCGCTTGCTAAGTCGCCATGAATTTGGCTCGCTGTACCTATCATACAGGGGTTCGATCTTTTCTTGGCGCTTCCGCTTACTGACCTTCATCGGATTCACAGACCTGTAGAACCTAGGCGCCAGCTCTACCAGCCATCTGGGGTCAACAGCTGTGACCTCCCTCATGTACTCTTTCGTTGTCATGACAATTTCATGGTACATGACCCACTCTGGCTGCTGATGAAAGAGAGCACTACTTGGGTGGATATACACCTGCTGATTATCAGCAAGGGTCCTGTATCCTCCCTTGGGATCCTTCCTTGCCGTGTGGAAGAAGAACCCAGCAGCTAGGGCCTTCCCAATCTTGGTGGAATCAGTTCCAGAAGAGACAACATCAAGCTTGTACTTGTCCATGATTTCAAGAAGCTGTTTCCGCACATCCTGTGCTCTCCTCAGTGATGTTACCTGAATGAAGTTCTCAAAGCACCATGGTCCTGAAAACCCTTTTGCCTTCCATGCCTCATATACCGTGAGTAGAGTTATATGATCACCTTCTGGCTGGAAAAAATTTGATCTTTTACGATCTGCTTGAGCTTGCTTCTCTCTTGGCCGATAGAATATGTTCCCAGTTTGAATCATTGCAATGATAGTCAATATTTCATCACTGCATCCAAGGTCCACACTAGCAAGGAGCATCTTCGAAAGTGGTGGCTCTTGTGGAAATTCAGCCATCCTCCTCCCAATCTTGGTAAGAAGACCCTCTTCGTCTAAGGCACCAAGGCTATATAGTTGTTTCATAGCCGAGAGGAGTGCTTGAGATGTTGGTGGGTCCATAAAGTCAAATGATAAAAGATCATTTATTCCCATTGTCTTCATATTAAGAACCATCCAGCCCAAGTTGACCCTCTGGATTTCTGGAGTAGTTGTTGGGGGCATTTCATTGCGATAGGCATTCTCGGTGTACAGACGGTAACACTTTCCTGGGCCTGTACGTCCAGCACGCCCTGCTCTTTGCTTAGCTGACGCCTGTGAGATTGGAGTGATAACCAGTGAATCCAATCCTAGCTTCGGACTGAATACATTAAGTTTCGCAAAGCCTGGATCAACAACAAAATAAATCCCATCAATTGTAATGGATGCTTCAGCTATGTTGGTGGCCACAACCACCTTCCTCTTTCCGGCAGGAGCAGGTTCGAAAATCTTTGACTGCATTTCAGTTGGAAGAGCACTGTACACAGGACAGATCATCAACTCTGGTATGTCATCCCCGAATGCTTTCATCCGCTCGTGAAGACATTCGCAAGCATGCTCAATCTCTTCTTGGCCAGTCAGGAACAAGAGGATATCACCTTCAGGTTCAGTCAGATGAATCTGCAATACAGTGATCAGTGCAGCATCCATGTAGTCACTCTCTGGCTCCTTTGTATGCAGTATTTCAACCGGAAATGTTCTTCCAGGAATCGTGAAAATATTGCAGTCGAAAAAGTAACCAGAGAATTTCTCAGCATCAAGAGTGGCAGAAGTGACTATTAGCCTCAGATCACTTCTCCGCCTAATTAGCTGCTTTAGCAAGCCAAAGAGTATATCTGTGAAGATGGTCCTCTCATGTGCCTCATCAAGCATGACCACAGAATAAGAAGAGAGGTCCCTGTCCACCAAAATCTCTCGCAGGAGCATTCCGTCTGTCATATACTTGATGACAGTTTCAGATCCAGTACGGTCATCAAAACGTATAGAATAACCAACATCCTCTCCCAAACGACAGCCAAACTCCTCCGCTACTCTCTTTGCTACCGACTCTGCAGCAACCCTGCGAGGCTGAGTACATGCAATTTTTCCCCTTGTAGTATACCCTGCTTCAGCAAGGTACTGTGTCAGCTGGGTTGTCTTCCCTGAGCCCGTCTCACCGATAACCACCAAAACTTGGTTCTCATGAACAGCTTTGATCAGCTCATTCTTGAGCCTGAATATAGGAAGACTTTGTCTCTGCTCTTGAATCGAAAGACTAGACCTATGCCCATATGTACCAGCTTTCACATGCATCGTCTTCCATTCTGGGTTGCTCTGCGCTGATAGTCCAGTGCCCCTCAGCTCCTGCATCAGATACCTTCCATCTGACATGGGGTCTTCCCATGACCGATTAAGGTCCTTAGGGACTGCATCCAGCATCCCTCTTTGCTCCTGGTTGCGAATATCGTGCCGCTCCTTGACAAGTGCAGACTGCAGTATGGCTGCTCGGCTCATCGATCCCTCCGGATTCTTGCAAACCCTCACTGGGGACATGTCGATTGAAGACTCTCCCTGTCCACGCAAGAATGCCGGCTCATCCTCGTTGAGCTCAATCTCCAGCTCCTCCACATCTTCCTCCTGGTAAGGTATCTCCTCATCATCCTCATCGAACAACTTTGGGCAGTCCTTGGCGTCCAATGCCCCGGATGCAATCAATTGCTTCATCTCCCACCTCTCCGGCGAGCTCATCCGCCTGACTGGCCTTCGCGGGGCAGGGCTAGCCTCCTCTTCATCAGGGCTGAAGACTCCAGCATTTCGTGAGCTTCTCCCGGGTGCTTTGAGGCGACCGGCCGACAGATTTCCCCTGTGCGCGCCGTGGTCCTCCCCGGGACGCTGAACCGCCGCCGGCAGGAGATCCCTCCCCGTATTCTGATCCACGTGTCGCATCGACAGTTCCAGCTTGGAGCCCTGCGCCGAGACGACCCTGACGAACACCTCCTGGCCGTGGGTGACGTCGACGCGGCGGCCGGGCATCTGGGACACGTGGACGACGCCTTCGCGGCCGCGCGCGCCGTCGACGCGGACGAAGCACCCGGCGTCGGACACCCAGGTGACCGTCCCGTGGCGCATCTGGCCCGGCTCCGGGTCCGCGGCCGCCTCCTCCTCGCCCTCCTTGTCGCCATCGCGTCTCGCCGCACTGGCGCCGCGGGAGGAGGCGGGGACGGCCGCGGCGGGGGAGGGTGCGGGGCCGTGGTCGGGGATGTCGCGGATGACGGCGTGGAGGGAGCGGGCGAGGTAGTCCGGCAGGTCGGCGCCGTGGGCCTTCAGGCTGGCGCTGAAGTCGGCGGCGGAGGAGGCGGCGCGGCCGAGGTCGACGACGAACTCGGCGAGGACGCGGTCGGCGACGCCGAGGTGGGCCTCGAGGTCGGAGCAGACCTTGGAGACGAGCGAGAGCTGCGTGAGCCGCCGCATCCCCTCGTCCGCCGCCATAGCGGGGGCAGGGGCAGTCAAGATGGGTGGGTCCTACCTGGCAGCGTCGTGTCGATCGGAGGAAGCGGTACGGTGGAAGGCGGTGCGGTCTGCGATGCAGGGCGGGGGTCACACAAGTACTAGTACGCGCAGTCGTCCGAGTCGTCGGATTCCGCGGCCACGTCGGCTTCTCGAGTCGGTTCTCCCAGGAAAGCGCCCGGCAGGCGGGCGGGCAGGCTCCGAGTCACTTCTGGTTCCGGGCACCTTTTTTTTCGAATTCTCTCCGGCCACTTTGACCGAGCTAATTGCTATGCCCAACGGGAGATGTTCCCGACTTCGGTGGCGATAGAGGAAATCGCATGGAAGTTCGTAGTAAAAAGGAAAACTTGGAGCTCCGCGGGTGACGTCAGCTATTATCAACGAATTTAATACGGAAAATCTACAGCTTCAACTCACCATAATACATACTCTATCACTTAAGCACATCTACTATTGTCTTATCCTAACAACAAGAAAATAAGACAGAGTGTAGTAATTCAAAATCAAGATGGATAATTAGTCATGTTGATGTTAGGATAGGGGAATCAGTTTTTGTATGTACTATATATAGGCAATATAAAAGAGAAATATGAAATGTATATTATTCTGCGATGTACGATGTTGTTACAGTATTCTGCTCTGGTCAATGGGCAATTTCTAAAAAGCAAAATCATTAGCTGAAGCTTTTGATACCCACCTTTCTGATCGCATATGTCCAGCAGTGGGTCAATTGAGTCCCATTCAGAACCAGACGCACTTGCTGCCCCAAAGACAGGGGAAGTGTATGCCGGCACATTTTGGCTGCTGCCAGCGTGATTTGGCAGAATACCGCTTTGATATCCGGATTTCACGTTTGAAATTCCATCCTCAATGTCATGCAAATTTGATGTAGTGATGCTGCTTGGAGGAGCTGGATAAACACTGAAAAAGTCAGGACGATCACCCAATGTGTCCAAAGTAGGATCGCGGGATGACTGATCCGTCATATTTTGACATCAGACCTACTAACCCTGGAACTGGAATGGCTTGCGCTCCTGGATGCTCTCCTTGGACGTCGCGTGACCACAAAGCATCCTTTTGCACTCTGGGCAACTCAACTGGTGCATTCTCAACAGCAATATGTTTCGCCAAACTATCTATTGGTTCTTCGACAAGGCCCCGTTCGTTTCCACCCTCTAAAATTTAGATATCTGTCACATCAAAGAGAATCTTACTATTTAGTAAGTACTTTTATTAATTTAATAACAAAACCTATGTCGCGACTCCCTCTAATTTGCGAGACGAATCTAATGATCCTAATTAATCTATGTTTTGCTACAATGATGCTACAGTAAACATCTTCTAATAACACCATAATTACCCTCGTTGGATTCGTCTCGTGAATTAGATAGGGGGTCTGCAATTAGTTTCGAGATTAGACTTTATTTAAGTATCTCAAAATGATAAAATTCTCTTCGATTTGACCCTCTAAAAATTAGATAGGGGAAACGAACACCTCCAAAAGACACTTGTCGCTGTCTACATTTATCTTCCAAATCATTGATAGACCGACGTGCAGCTTGTGAGCCTAGATCTGACTGTTCTATCCCACGATCACCGTAAGGTCCACGGTGTAGAGGGACTTGTCTAGGGTGTACAAGAACATCCAGAGTTTTTTTTTTTTTTTTTTTTGAAACAGGACATCCAGAGTTAGCAAAGCATGTGAACAGAAATTCCCCAGCTCGGTGCATGCCTGCCTCTAATTTTCCTGTTAGGGGCAAAACAGATAACTGCTATATAAGATTTTTTAAGACACGGTTAAATTCAACATAAGAAAAAAAAAACCAGTTTCCACAATATACTCCAATTAGGATAACAATTTTGTATGAGAATGTCTTCTAATAGAATCATGTACTCTGTGAATCATGATTTTTGTCAATTAACAGAATGGCTAACTTAAACAGGTCACTTATTAAGAAACAATATAGTTTGTAAAATAGGCATTGTAAATGTCAGCGCAGTCGCGGGCTCGACAAGGTCCGCTACTGCCGCGCGCTCGTTAGCCGCGGGCCCGCGGTGTCCGCGACTATTTTCAACCCTTAATTGCAGACACCGCTTTGTACAGCCAGTTAGCGGCGGACGCTTCAAAGGACCGTCGTTGTGGTAAAAAATAGCGTTCGTCGCTATAGTGCTTTATCTAGTAGTGGTAACACTTGTGCCCAGATGTTGACCTTTGTGTTATCAAGATTGAGCCCACCCTGGCCCAAGTTGATACTAGCTTCTCTACAAGGCTACGTATCATATGAGAACTAGTATCATGTGCAGACTATGAGAACTCAAATCCGGGTCACATGATCTTGATCCAAGGACACTGGGAGTGGTGATTTGTAAAATCACCACCCCTTAATCATACTTTTATAAATTCTCCCTCTCACCTCTCCCTACGTGCTCTCCTTGAATCAAGATCATGTGGCCAGATTTGAGTTCTCATAGTTTACACACGAACCCTGGTTCTTATACGATACGTTGCCTCTCTACAAAGCCAGGGAACAAGAACAAGCACGAAGAGCTCATAACAGAAAATATTCAAAAAATGGGTTATCCTCTTCCTCCACCGTCTTCCTCACGGGGGATCGATCCCAGAGTGCCGATCGTCTACATCGCTACGCCCTGTTCACGTGCTCACATCGTGGTGGTGGCTCGCCGGTGGCCACGGGTTGTGACAACTTACTAATCACACAACCTGCTACCGAAATTCGTAAGTAAAAAGAACAATGATGACGGCGATCAGTATCAGATACACGAAAAGGAGAGAGGGCCACATCCGGATGGAAACACCGGTACCCTCTTGCTGTCCATGAGGCAAAGAAGGCGGTCAACCCAGGTGTCGACGGCGGCGTGCCACTCCTCTCGGAGGCCCGGATCCCTATCCGCTGCATGCTCCGCGAGCAGGCCGTGCGCGCGAACGACGTCGGCCCCGTGAGCGGGAGGCAATCGTTCAGCAGCGCGAGGAGGAGGCGCGGACGTATGCGGAGGAGGTCGCTCGCCCTGTGAGAGCGCTGGCGGAGGCGGAGGCCATCGGGAAGGGACGGAGGAGGAGGGCGGGTGAGGTAGAGTCGTTACTCTTTTTGTTTTTTTTTTTTTTTGAAATCGGTAGAGCCGTTAGCCCGTTACTACTCTACTGGTCTAGTACTAGTTGGCTGGTGTGGGTGGCTTTTGAATCGCGCCCATGACGTGCCGCGCCGTGCCGGTGAATGGTCTCTCTGTGGGCAGGTCACGCGGATGGAGAGCAATGAGCATGCCGCTAGTGGTCTGCTGGCTGGCAGTGACTCCTGCCCCTGTCGTCGTGGCCGTGGTCAGTCTACCCTGCGCCGTGCTACTCGTGTGCGGTTTCACAAAGCGATTTTGGTAGTGTTTAGTTTGTTGAATGAATTCGTCCATGTACCAACTCATCTTGGATCTGACAATAGTTGTGTGTTTTCTTGGTGGACTGGACCAACTCGTACAGAATTTTCATGAAGAATATTCCCGGTAGATGTTGAACCAACCCATGCAACAAAAAACCTCTAACCATTCCATCAGAACAAGGTCATGTGCTTCCTTCACCATCGGTCAACTCTTTATTTCTTGTGTCTCATGTTCACCAACTGCCTTCATATGATTTGTTACTAGAGAGGTAAAGTCACCAGCTCACAGAGGAGGTAGCCCTATTAGAGCTATACATGCAATCAAATATGATTTTTTTTTCTCAAAAGCGCAGATAGAGCTGTGTGTCTTTATATTAAGAAGAAGCAAAAGAGTACAACATGACGGCAGTAGTGCTGCTTGTGAATCAAACGTGATCTTGTACCATTTCATACAACGAATCAAATGGGTTGCCTGTTGTCGGTGTTCGAACCACCGGCTGTAGAATTTGTCCCGAGGGTTGCGCGTTTTAGGCCGGATGGTGCACAAGGGAAGACACGAAGGGTTTAGGCTGGTTCGGGAAAGCTCCCTACGTCCGGCGGGGGGGTCTCACGGCGTCGTGTTCCTTGCGCCAAGATGAAAATGCGAATACGGATGTGATGGGAGAGGAGCGTTGTCGGGGGAAGAGATTAGCGCTGCCACGTGGCAGCGCCCGGACCCACCCGGCAGAAGGTTACCACATCCACGTCATCTCCGCAGGCCGGCCGAGGCTCGAACGGACCGACCAGGGAACGACCCCCACGCATTACTCGAGGACGTCCGCCTCGCGCGACCTTAACGCTCGGGTCGGAGAGCTCCGCCTCGCCCGACCTTGGCCTCCAAGCTCGAAGGGCTCCGTCCCGCACGACCTTGGTGTCCCTCGCGCTCGACCTCGCAACTCGACCACCAACCGCATTCAATGCCAATCGCCCCGGCGCCCACGTGCGCTCGGACCGGGAATCATTGGAGAGAGGCTCGAGCCCATCCCTCCCGCCGCCACCGCTCCCGTCGGGCACGCCGATGGGACGTCCCGTTCTCGTTGAATGGCAGGAGTTGGCGTGGACCGCGGGTTCCGGACGAGTCGCCGCCCGACGATGTACGAACGTACGATCCCCGACGCACCCGTCGAACAGGTGTAGCTCAAGGTCGAGCTCGAGCAGGAGTCCCGTCCCGCGCGACCTCTCCCACCAAGCTCGACTAGAGGAAGCAATCACCCCGTACCTTGGCCATGTCCAATGCATCATCACGACCGACAAAGAAGGACAGGCATGGCACGTCTAAATCCAACCACCCCGTGAATAGCGTCGCCCGTGGCTCCCCCGATTGCGGAACACTCCACCCCGGCGCCTGTTGCCACGGGAGCGACGCGACCGACCGATCAACCCCGACGGAGTGAACAAGCAAGGAAGCCGATTGGAGAACCCCGAAGCTCGACCATTCCCTTTTTCCTCCGTCTCTCCCTCGTAACTCGGGTCCCACCCCTATGACTATAAAGGGGTGTGACTCAACCGCACACAAAAGAAGGGGAAAAGAGGACGATTCTCACCACTCACACACACTCTCGCACGGGACTTGGAGCACGCTCCTCTCCCACCACATCCGTATTCGCATTTTCCGTCTTGGCGCAAGGAACACGACGCCGTGAGACCCCCCCCTACTGCCGGACGTAGGGAGCTTTCCCGAACCAGCCTAAATCCTTCGTGTCTTCCCTTGTGCACCATCCGGCCAAAATGCGCAACCCCGGGACAAATTCTACCGCCGGTGGTTCGGACACCGACAAGCGTGCTCCATGTCCCGTGCGAGAATGAGTGTGTCGCGTGTCGTGTCCGTGCGTTGAAGAGTCACACCCCTTTATAGTCATAGGGGTGGGGCCCGAGTTACAGGAGAAAGAGAGAAGAAGGGGATGGTCGAGCTTCGGTGCTATCCAATCGGCTTCCTTGTCGTACGTTCCGTCGGGGTTGATCAGGCGGTCGTGTCGCTCCTGTAGCAGCGAGCGTCGAGGTGGAGTGTCCCGCAATCGGGGGAGCCACGGGTGGTGCTGTTCACGGAGTGGTTGGATTCGGACGATGCCATACCCGTCCTTCCCCGTTAGGCGTGATGATGCTTCGGATATGGTCGAGGTACGGGAGTGATTGTTTTCCCGAGTCGAGCTTGCAGGGGAAGGTCGTGCGAGATGGGGCGTAGCTCGAGCTCGACCTTGAGCTACACCGTTCGACGGGTGTGACGGGGAATCGTACGTCCGTACATTAACGGGCGAGTGACTCCTCCCGGAACCTGCGGTCCACGCCAACTCCCGCCATTCAACGAGAACGGGATGTCCCATCGGCGTGCCCCGACGGGAGCAGGTGGCGGCAGGAGGGATGGGCTCGAGCTTCTCTCCAATGATTCTCGGGCCGAGCCCACGTGGGCGCCGGGCGGTTAGAATTGAATGCGGTTGGTGGTCGAGTCATGAGGTCGAGCGCGAGGGACGCCAAGGTCGTGCGGGACGGAGCCCTTCGACCAAGACACCAAGGTCGGACGAGACGGAATCCCTCGACTAAGGCGTCAAGGTCATGCGAGGCGGACATCCTTGAGTAATTCGTTAGGGTCGTTTCCTGGTCGGTCCGTACGAGCATGGGCCAGCCGATGGAGATGACGTGGTCGTGTTAACCTTCCGTAGGGTAGGTCCGGACGCTGCCACGTGGCAACGTTAATCTTTTCCCCGACAGTAGCCTCGAGCCCCGGGCGAGTCAAGGACTTGCCCGGGGATCTTTACGAGAGGTAGGGGTCGTCCTCATGTGCTCCTCATGAGAAGTGTTTTCTCCACCGGTGCGCGCGAGCGCGTCCGGTGGACGATAGCTCCCGAGCCGGGGGATAAGTCGTGGACTTATGCCCTGGCCGAGACGCTTTGTCTTGATGCGGTCCCGCCGTCGGACCTCGTACTCGCGATGCCGCCCCCAAGCCTTCCGCGCGTTGCGAATGGCCGATCGAGAGATGTTTCGTCTTCGGTGGTTTTCCCCGTCCGCGTCGCGTTCGTACGACGGAGGGTAGAGCAGATCCACGATTCGCCCGGAAGGGCCGGCACGCGGGGCTCGGGGAGCTCGATAACGGGAAAAGTTCGAGCGGAGTTGCGGTTTCTCGTCGGAGAGATTCCGTCGAGCCCGCCGGGGACAACTCCATGAATCCGTGCGGTCACCCTCGATTGGGACCCAAAACCGTTCGATGGGTTTTAGGGGCTCGATGCCTCTCTACGATGAGATTCCCCTTAGTCGAGGTTGACCGGGACTCGAACGTGTCGGTCGATGCCCGCTGCGCTCGTGCGCGTGGGTCGCGGCCGCTAGGCGGGCCCATCGACGTCACTCCTCGGCTTGGGGAATATTTGCTCGAGGCGGCCGTCGAACCCTTCGGATGGGCCGGCCTTCGAACCTCGGCGGGGTGGGGCCGTCGAGACGGTTTTCGGCGTCTTATCCCCTCTTACCTTCGAGGTCGAGTCTCGGTCGGTCGACCCTCGAGGTCGAGCTCTCGGCTTTGGCCGAGGTCGAATAGAGGTCGACCCGCCCCCTGGGGTGCGTGCCCTTTCCTGTCTCCGCATGCGGGTGAGAGAATATGAAAGGACAAAAAGTTCGGAGGGGAGCGCGGGATTTTCACCGTCTCGGCTTCCATGGTTCGGGGATCGAGGCGGGTCCTTATCCATCGGTGGCGTGTAGTGGCGGGCCCACGCAGCACGGGGTTAGTTTCCTCTCGGTAGTGGTGGAACATGCGCAGCTTAGTACGGGCGGCCGGGCACGCGCTCGCGAGCGACGGCGTGGGAAACGGGAGAAGCGAGATTTAAGATGATTTACCGGGATAGTGACGATCGTGGGGCCCGTTGTAGAATCGAAGGGTCGCGGCCGCTTGATGCAGCCCCTATTTAAGCCGTCGCCCACCGGGTCCCTTGGCTACCACACGCCGTCGCTTTCCACGCCTTCGCCTTCCTTGCCCTAGCTTCCGCTCTTCTTGCCTTAGCTCTCGCTCTCCGAGCTCCCGAGCTTTTCTTCTTCTCCTCCACCATGTCGACCTGGACCCGATCCACGACGACGAGGGCCGAGCTTGACCGCCCGGTGAGGCAGGGCCTGCTGCGTGAGCGCGGCTCCGACCGATGGTGGATGCTCCCGGCAACGAGTCCCATCCGCAGCCTCCCCAGGGCTATGTGGTCTCGTTCTCGCATTTCCACGAGCGCGGCCCGGGGACGCCGGGGAACGACTTCTGCGGGCGCCGATGTTCCGGAACCACCTGGAGCTCCAGCATCCGTACCCCAACGGGATTCAGCGAGTTGAGCACCTTCGTCGCTCTCTACGAGGGTTTCCCGGGGATAGAGCCCGACCTTGACCTCCGGCGATATTTCTTCCGTGTTAACCTCCATCGGAGGAGGAATTCCAGGGGCGAAGACGTTCCCGCGCACGTCGGGCGTGCGGGGATCGTGATGAAGAGGGGCCGTGGTAGAGACTACATTACGGTGACCACCCCTTCGTCGAACCAAGGGTGGCACCCGAAGTGGTTCTATCTTCGGCAGGACCCGGGCATCCGTTCTCGGCCTTCGAGGGTCGGGTTTTCGAGGAGGCCCGGAGGAGTGGAAGTGGGGGTGCCCTCGTGCCGGCCCGGCGCAAGGTCGACATGGCCATCGAGGCGATCCGGCACTGGCCCGGTTCAATGTCGACGCGACGGTGGTGGTGGGCTCCTTCCACAAGCTCGAGTTCGCGCCGCCGATGCGGCACTCGATGATAATGCACCGGGTGTCGGGTAACGACCGCGTCGTCCCCGACACCGTGATGGCGGTGCAGGAGCTCGACGATGGCACCGTCGCGCTGCGCGTTCGGAGCGCGCCGGGTACGGCAGCGCGCCCCGGCCTCGTCCAGGGAGCCCCTCCCATGAAGCCGCACCCGGACGCCCTGGACGTGGTAGGTTAACTCGATCTTCGCCGTCATGAAGTTTTATTCGGGTTTTTGTCTTTGGTTCGCTTGTCGACCAATCTTCTCTCGTCTCTCGGTCCGCTCGGGTTCCGCTTAGTCGGCGCCCCGGGCTCCGCCTTCCCGAGGAGGCCGCCCGGCGCGAGGCCAACCGCCTCCACGTCGTGGAGGTGCAGGCCGAGAGGAAGGCCGCAAGGGACGTCACCGTGAGGCTGCAGCTGGAGAAGACGGCGCGGGATGTTGAACGCCGGAGGAAGAAGGATGCCTACCGGCTCGCGGGGCGGAACCCCGATACGGCGTCTACCGCCTCGACCCCCGAGCCGACGGACTCCGAGAAGGATGGCGGAGCCGGTGAGTTCGAGAGCGACGGGGAGGCCCCGTTCGTCCGCTCTCGCCGTGCCGCCACCTCGGGCCTTGAGTCTTTGGCTCCCTCGACCTCGACCTTCGCGGCCGGTCCCTCGAGTCGCCCTGCCCTCGCGGGGGTGAATCGAGCTCCAGGATCGGCGAGGCGTCTCGCGCAGGGGAACCGGGGCTACCCCGGACCCCTTTTTGGGACAGAGGTGGTTGACCTAACGGTAGATCCTTCCGTTGCTGCGAGGGAGGCTGCGGAGATGATCGCCGAGCTAGTCGGGGCGATACCGATCTCAACCACACGCCGGCGGCGCCGGGAGGAGACGGCGGATGGTGTAGATCTGCGACGTCCTCCCTCCACCGCCCCGAAGACGTGGTGCCCGCGCAAGGTTCCGGCGCGGAGACGCCGCGAGCCCAAGAAGTTGGCGGCGGCGCCCCGGCCGGCGAAGGACGAGCACGGAAGACCGGCGCGCGGACGCGCGCGTCGTTGTTCTCGAACCCGCTGTGACCGGCGAGACGGTCTTACGGCATGCGGACGCGCGTGTCAATGTCTTTAAACCGGCTGCGCCCGGTGAGGAGGGTGCCCGGAGTCCTCCCCGACAACCGAAGTCCCTACGCAGCCTCGCCGATGGGGCATCGCGGCCGATGGTCGACCCGTCGGTGGCCGTCGGCAAGCTCGTCCGTGAAGGCGGGCCCGACGAGAGCGCTCCCGCGCCCAAGCGGACGGTGCCTCCGCGAAGGAGGGCGCCGCCCACGACTTTACGCAAGTCGTTGACCTCCTCGGCGGCGCGAGCCGCTAGGTCGAGGGAGACGAGCGTCGAGGGCGAGTCGACCGCCATGGTGACGGCGGCGGGAGGCGCGTCGGCGGAGCCCGGCCGTGACCCGGGGCAGCCTCCGGATCGGAGGTTGTCGAATTTCTTGGCCGGGCTCGCGCCGGCCGTGCGGGCGTTCCTCGGCCCGGCTCGAGTCGGAGGCCGGGGAGCCGATGCGGGCGGCCGGCGAGGCTCGCGCCGGTCCGGACGGGGCACTTGCCCGGGAGGAGGCTCTCCGGGCGGCGAAGGAGACGGTGGAGCTCGAGGCCGCGGAGGCGCGCCGCTCGAAGGAGGAGGCGCCGGCGGCGCCGGTCGTGGCCGAAGAGGCCGCCTCGGCGGTGGAGAAGGTCAACGCGGCGCTCCAAACGGAGCGGGAGCCGAGGCGAAGGCCGAGGCCGCGGCGGAGGTCTCCCACCGGACCGCGTCCGGCTATCTCCGCGAGCTCCGGGAGCAGCGGGCCGAGAAGGAGGGTAGGTGCTCCGAGCCTTTCCTCCTTGACCTTAATCGAGTCCCTTAGTCGTTTTCTCGACTACTCGAGCCCGGTTTTTGAAGTTCCGTTTTCTTTGCGTGGTCGGAGCAGAGGCTGCGCCCAACTATTTTGACCGATGACTTGTTTAGTCTACGGCGGAGGCGTCGCGGAGGGAGCTCAATGCTGCCCTGGACCGCGCGTTTGTCGAAGTGGTGGTCGAGCGGAACGTCGAGGCCGCTCTGCCGGAGCGATTGGCGCGGTGGTCCGAGGAGCTAGGCGCTCCGCCGTGCGCGCGACCTTTACGGTGCCGGCGTCCCATTACGAAGACCTCGATTTCGGGGCCGTTAGCACCGGACTCATCCCCGGCTTCGCCGGCGCCGAGCTGGAGTTGCTCGAAGGCCGAGACGCGCGCACCCGCCGATGCTCTAGCTGCAAAGCTCGAGGAGGAGCCCCTCCCCAAGTCGTAGAAAGTTTAGGGGATTAGTTTTTCGTTTTTTGTTTTGTTAAGGACAAAGGGGCGTGGTTCCCCGCTTGTAAATAACTTTTAAGTTTTCTTAAATCGTTCCGCGCTTGACCCTTCGAGGTCTCGCTCTTTATCAAGCAATTTTAAGTTGAACTTGAATATGTTTTGGCCCTTTCATCTTATCTCGTTGAGTCACAAAGCTTGAGCCGACGAGCCTCGTTGAACTTAGTCATATTTGGTGAGCGTTCGCTAGGGCCGCCGGGGCGCTCGAGCTTCGGCCTTCCGACCGGTTTAGACTGTGAGTTCGTTTGCTCGCGCTTACTTTGCTCGTCGGCGAGATTCGAATTCAAGGCCGAACGAGACTTAGCAAATTTGTTCGCGAAAAAAGGGCTAAGTGTAGGCGATTTTTGTTTTTGAAAAAT
This sequence comes from Chloris gayana, assembly GCA_031894775.1. Classification (NCBI taxonomy): domain Eukaryota; kingdom Viridiplantae; phylum Streptophyta; class Magnoliopsida; order Poales; family Poaceae; genus Chloris; species Chloris gayana. The sequence goes on along the minus strand of JAUNZO010003884.1, from coordinate 8,590 downwards.
CGTGGTTTCGCCCGCTTTCCAGGCCCCGAGCGAGGCTCGACCTCGCAGCGGAGGTCGAGGGTCGCCGTACTTGGCGGGCGATCGCTTAAAGAGTAAAGGAACAAGTGCGAGGCTAGGGATAGAACTTACGTAAGTGCGCAATGTTTCAGTGCGTTGGTTAGTTCTCGACCTTCCACCGTCTTGAGCTTGTAGGAGCCGGGCCCGATGACTCGCGCCACGATGTAAGGTCCCTCCCATGGAGGGGTTAGCTTGTGGCGATCCTTGTTGCTCCGCACCCTACACAAGCACCATGTCTCCGATGTTGAACGCTCGGCTCTTGACGTTGTGATCGTGGTATCGTCGGAGCGCTTGTTGGTACTTGGCCGAATGCAAGAGCGCAACGATCGCGCACTTCGTCGAGCTGGTCCGTTGTGTCCTCGAGGGCCGTCCGGTTTCCTTGTTCGTTGAAGGCGCGAACCCTTGGGGCTCCGTAGTCGAGGTCGGTGATGATCGAGTTGGGAACGCCAAAGCGATGGACAATGTCGAGGAAGAACTCGACCGCCTCCTCGGAACGGATCTTGCCGATGGCTCGAGCTTCGATCCACTTTGTGAACTTGTCAACCGCGACGAGCAAGTGGGTGAAGCCCCCGGCGCTTTTTCGGAGTGCCGACCAAGTCTAATCCCCGCACCGCGAAAGGCCAAGTGACGGGTATAGTTTGGAGGGCCCGAGCAGGCCGGTGCGTCTGTCGAGCAAAGTACCGGCAACCCTTGCATTGGCGGACGATGCGGGTCGCGTCCGCCACGGCGGTTGGCCGATAGAAACCTTGTCGAAAGGCATTGCCTACGAGGGTCCGCGGCGCGGCGTGATGGCCGCAGACGCCCGCGTGTATGTCGTCGAGGAGTCGCGCGCCTTCCTCGATCGGAATGCATTGCTGCAAGATCCTCGACACGCTGCGTTTGTAAAGCTCGCCGTCGACCAAGACGAAGGACTTAGAGCGCCCGTGTAGGCGTTTCGCCTCGGTCCGGTCGGCCGGGAGCTTGCCGTGGAGGAGGTACTCGACGTACGGTGTTCTCCAATCGGCCGGTCGTGGCGCGGAGTCCGCCGGCGCGTCAATCTCCATGACTTCCCGGCCGCTCGTGGAGGCCCAGCCCCGAGGCCTCGTCTTGGCTCTGGTGTTGCTTCGAGTCGAGGTTGGCGCCATGGGAAGCCTCCGGACCCACCTCGACCGATTTTTCCTCACCGCTAGGAGTGACGGGAGGTCGCACCGACGGTTGGAGCTAGTCGTGGGCGAAGATGCCCGTCGGGACCGGCTCCCGACTAGACGCCATCTTGGCGAGCGAGTCCGCCGCCTCGTTAAGTCATCGAGGGATGTGCTTAAGCTCAAGCCCATCGAACTTCTCCTCGAGCTTCCGCACCTCTTGATGATAGAGCATCGCCGTGTCATTTTGACGGCTCGACTCTTTTATGACTTGGTCGACGACGAGTTGGGAATCCCCGCGGACCTCGAGTCGCCGGATCCGGAGCTCAATGGCGATCTTCGGGCCATTCACCAAGGCCTCGTATTCGGCCACGTTATTCGAAGCCGGAAAATGTAACCGGATAGCGTACCTCATGTGTATTCCCCGGGGAGACAAAGACGAGTCCAACGCCGGCTCCTCGGCACATCAACGACCCGTCGAAGTACATGACCCAAGTACTCTTGATCCACCGGCGCCGGTGGCAGCTGGGTTTCCGTCCACTCCGCGATGAAGTCGACTAGTACTCGGGATTTTATCGCCGTTTGAGGCGAGTAAGTGATGTCGTGCCCCATCGGCTCAAGAGCCCACTTGGCGACCTTGCCCGCGGACTCCCGTTCTCAATGATGTCGCGCAGAGGGAAAGAGCTCACCACGGTTATCGAGTGCGAGTCGAAGTAGTGCCGTAGCTTGCGCCCGGCGACTATCGTGGCGTAGAGGATCTTGAGCACTTGCAGGTATCGAGTCTTCGAGTCGGAGAGCACTTCACCGACGTAGTAGACGGGCGCCGTACTTTGAGCGCATGGCCCTCTTCCTCGCGCTCGACCACGACGGCGGCGCCGACGACCTGTGTGGTCGCCGCAACGTAAAGCAAGAGTTGCTCCCCGGGAGTGGGGGAGTCAAGACCGGAGGGTTAGCCAGGATGCGCCTCACTTCGTCGAGCGCGACCTGCGCCTCCCGGGTCCACTCGAAGCGCTCGGACTTCTTGAGGAGCTTGTAGAGCGGCAGCGCCCTTTCTCCGAGTCGCGAGATGAAACGGCTTAGCGCCGCCGGGCATCTCGTGAGCCGTTGCACCCCTTTGATGTTCCGGATCGGACCCATGCGCTCGATGGCGGTGATCTTCTCCGGGTTTGCCTCGATGCCTCGCTCCGAAACGACGAATCCCAATAACATCCCTCGAGGGACCCCGAAGACGCACTTCTCGGGGTTGAGCTTAACGCCGTTCTCGCGCAGCTTGGCAAACACACGTTCGAGGTCGACCACGAGCCGGACGGCCTTTTTGGATTTGACGACGATGTCATCCACGTAGGCTTCGACGATATCTCCGATGAGATAGTCGAAACATTTCGAATGAACCTCCGGTAGGTGGCACCAGCGTTCTTGAGCCCGAACGGCATCGTCGTGTAACAGTACGAGCCGAAGGGCGTGATGAAGGAGGTAGCGAGTTGGTCGGCTTCGTCGAGTGCTATCCGATGGTACCCGGAGTACGCGTCTAGAAAGCAGAGTGTTTTGCACCCGGAGGTCAAGTCGACTATTTGGTCAATGCGCGGCAAAGGAAAAGGGTCCTTAGGACAAGCCTTATTCGAGCTAGTATAGTCAACGCACATTCTCCATTTCCCATTCTTTTTCCGTACAAGAACAGGATTAGCCAACCACTCGGGGTGGTACACCTCCTTGATAAACCCGGTCGCCAAAAGTTTCGCGATCTCCTCCCGGATCGCCTTGCGCTTCTCCTCGTCGAAGCGGCGCAGGCGTTGTTTCACCGGCTTGGAGCCCGGCCCGATGTGCAAGGAGTGCTCGGCGACTTCCCTCGGGATTGCCGGCATGTCCGAGGGTTTCCACGCGAAGACATCGGCGTTCGCGCGGAGGAAGTCGACGAGCGCGCTTTCCTATTTGGGAGAGAGAGAGAGGTGCCGATGCGCACCGTTTTCTTCTCATCCCCATCGAGGTCGAGGGCGACCTCCTTGGTTCCTTCCGCCGGCTCGAAGGAAGCCACCTTGCGGCTCGACCGCGGCGGGTCTTCGACCGCTCGCTCCCCGATGACCGCCGCTCGGTGGTGGAGGCCAAGTGCGCCGAGGCCAGGTCGCAGCTTGTCGACGTCGCACCGGTAGGCGTGCTGGAAAGACGCACCCACGAGTGATAACTCCCTTCGGTCCAGGCATCTTGAGCTTCGGGTAGACATAGTTCGGGACGGCCATGAACCTCGCGTAGCATGGCCGTCCAAGGATAGCATGGTAGACCCCCGGGAATCCTACCACCTCGAAAGTGAGGGTCTCCGTTCGAAAGTTCGAAGGAGTCCCGAATGTGACGGCAGGTCGATCCGCCCGATGGGGACGGCTTGCGTTCCCGGAACGACGCCATGAAACGGGGAGCCGTTCGGACGAATTTGCGAGCGTTCGACGCCCATAGCATCCAGGACGTCGGCGTACAGGATGTTGAGGCCGCTACCCCGTCCATCAACACCTTGGAGAAGCGTGTCTTGGCGACGATGGTGTGGACCACGAGCGGGTATCGACCGGCCGCGGGACTCGCGCCGGGTGGTCGGCCGCGATCGAACGTGATCGGGAGTTCCGACCACTTGAGGTAAGCCGGGGTCGCGGGCTCCGCGGCAAAGACCTCGCGACGCTCGAGCTTGACGGAGCGCCGACCCGGACGAGCGTCGGAGCTCGCGAAGATCATAAGGCAACCCTTCGCCCGAGGGAAGCCCTCCTCGTTTTCCTCGCCGACGTCGTCTTCGACCCCGACGTTCCCCTCCCGGTCATGCCGCGGCGTGCCTTCCGCCCGTGCTGCGTGATGAACTTCTTCATCAACGAGCAGTCCCGCATCGGTGCTTGACCGGAAACTCGTGGTTGGGGCACGGCCCGTTCCACTTCTTCTCGAAGTGGTCCGGGGTTTGTGTTGGGCTGCTTTGCGCCCTTCTTGTCGGTCGCGGCTACCATGTGGCCGTCGGTCGGCCGCGACTTATTCTTTTTGTTGGGCTTGGAGCCGTAAGGCCCCCGCCCGCGTTGCCCTCGGTCCTCTTGCCCTTCCCTTTTCGGGGAGGTCGCGGTAGAGGAGGGCTCCGACTCCCTCCTCGCCCGAGGCGTGGCTCGTAGCGATGTCGAGGAGTTCCCGAGCCGTTCGCGGGCAGCTTCGCCCCGACTCGTGGATCGAGCCTCGCAGCTTCATTCCGGAGAAGAAGGCCCCGATGACATCCGCGTCCACGACATGGGGCAGCTCGTTGCAGCGCCGAGAAAAGCGCCGGATGTAGTCCCGGAGCGGCTCGTTCGACTTCTGCCGGCAGTTCTTCAACTCCCAAGGGTTACCCGGCGGGCGCACGTGGCTTGGAAGTTCCCCACGAAAACCTCTCGCAGGTCGCCCCACGATCGTATCCGGTCCGCTGGTAGATGCTCGAGCTGGGTTCTCGCCGAGTCGGCGAGGTACAGCGGGAGGTTTCGAATGATGGCGAGATCATCACTCGCGCGGCCAGCCTGGCATGCCAGCCGGTAGTCTTCTAGCTACAGGGAGGGATTCGACTCCCCGCGTATTTGACCACCGTCGTTGGGGGACGGAAGCGTGGAGGGAAGGTCGCTCCCCGATCACGGAACCGAAGACCCTCGGACCCGGGGTCGGGGCTCCGGCTCCGATCGTGCTCGACGTCGCCCCGACCTCCGCGGCGGGGGTTTCGGACGAGGCGTGGGCCTCTCGTCGTCCCGAGCGTGACGTCGGGCGTCCAGGGTCAAGTGCGTGTCTCGAGCGGCTCCGATGCGGGAGTGCACCGACCGCCTAGGCTCGGGCTGGCCCGGTCGCGCGGGCTGCCGCACGGAGGCGTGCATCGATTCTCCTCGCTCGGAGTTGCGCCGTCCGGCGCTAGCATGCTCGGACCGACAGCCGCGACGCGTCGCTGCGAGCTTTCCGCGTGTTGCTCCGCCGCCTTGGCGAGGAGCGCGGCCATCTCCCTCCGTACTCGCCGCGGCTCGGGAGTTGGCCGTACAGGGAGGGTTTTAGCAACGCGGCCGCTGCAGCCACGTTTTGCGCGGCGCGCGGAAGTGCTAGGTCTCGGCCCGGCGTCGTCGCCGATCTCGCTGTTGGACATGGCGAGCCCTCGGGCGCGCGTTGCACTCCGCGTGCCGGCGCTGCTGCTGCAACTCGCGCTCTACCGCCGCGGTCTCCTCGTCGAGGCCACGGCGAGCCTCTTCCAGCCGCAGGCGCCTAGCTCGGAGGCGAGTCCGGAGGTCGTCGCCTCCCGGAGGCGCGGTGTGCGCGCGTTGAGCCGCGAGGGTCCCGGGGCGCCGAGCTCCGGCTCGGCTGGTCCTCCAAGCACTCGGACGCCCGCGGCTCCGGCGTGCACTACGTTGCACTCGCGAGCGGGGCCGTGGGCCTCATCGCCGCTGTCCCGATCCGAGTCTTCCTCCTCCCCCATGTCGAGGAGGTCGAAGAGGGATTCGGAGGGATGGATTACCATCCCTACAAACTCGGTCTCCACCGGATTAGCCGCTCCCAGGAGAGCGCTAAGCCGTGTCACGTTCGCGGTGACGCGGGTCGCCACCGGTCCTGCGGCGCTAGCGGCTCGGCGCGTGCCGGCGTCCGCTCGGAGGTAGCCACGAAATCGAGACTCCCGAGGCGCACGGTAGTGCCGGGAGCCCGGAACGAAGGTTCGGAATCAACCATCCGCGCCATGTGGGCCGGAAAAAGCGTGACAAAAATGCGCAACAGCCCCTACTCGGCGCGCCAACCGTCGGTGTTCGAACCACCGGCCGTAGAATTTGTCCCGGGGTTGCGCGTTTTAGGCCGGATGGTGCACAAGGGAAGACACGCAGGGTTTAGGCTGGTTCGGGAAAGCTCCCTACGTCCGGCGGGGGGGTCTCACGGCGTCGTGTTTCTTGCGCCAAGATGAAAATGCGAATACAGATGTGAAGGGAGAGGAGCGTGCTCCAAGTCCCGTGCGAGAATGAGTGTGTCGCGTGTCGTGTCCGTGCGTTGAAGAGTCACACCCCTTTATAGTCATAGGGGTGGGGCCCGAGTTACAGGAGAAAGAGAGAAGAAGGGGATGGTCGAGCTTCGGCGCTATCCAATCAACTTCCTTGTTGTACGTTCCGTCGGGGTTGATCGGGCGGTCGTGTCGCTCCCGTAGCAACGAGCGTCGAGGTGGAGTGTCCCGCAATCGGGGGAGCCACGGGTGGTGCTGTTCACGGAGTGGTTGGATTTTGACAGCCATACTCGTCCTTCCCTCGTCGGGCGTGATGATGCTTCGGATATGGTCGTGGTACGGGAGTGATTGTTTTCCCGAGTCGAGCTTGAAGGGGAAGGTCGTGCGAGACGGGGCGTAGCTCGAGCTCGACCTTGAGCTACACCTGTTCGACGGGTGTGACGGAGAATCGTACGTCCGTACATTAACGGGCGATGACTCCTCCCGGAACCTCGCGGTCCACGCCAACTCCTGCCATTCAACAGAACGGGATGTCCCATCGGCGTGCCCCGACGGGAGCAGGTGGCGGCAGGAGGGATGGGCTCGAGCTTCTCTCCAATGATTCCCGGGCCGAGCCCACGTGGGCGCCGGGGCGTTAGAATTGCATGCGGTTGGTGGTCGAGTCATGAGGTCGAGCGCGAGGGACGCCAAGGTCGTGCGGGACGGAGCCCTTCGACCAAGACACCAAGGTCGGGCGAGACGGAATCCCTCGACTAAGGCATCAAGGTCGTGCGAGGCGGACATCCTTGAGTAATTCGTTAGGGTCGTTTCCTGGTCGGTCCGTACGAGCATGGGCCAGCCCCCGGAGATGACGTGGTCGCGTTAACCTTCCGTAGGGTAGGTCCGAACGCTGCCACGTGGCAGCGTTAATCTTTTCCCCGACACTCGTATCATCTCATCGTGCATTATTCATCACTTGAACCATTCCATCAAGGATCAATCTTAGACATTCACAAAGGGATTTTTTTAGAACATTCACAAAGGCAATTGCTCGGTGTGTAGTGCAACCATGCCATTCAACCGTGTTTCGATTGATGAATCTATGTTCAAAGTTTTCAGATGACGATATCTAATTCCTACGATAACTTAAGTTGTACATGGGTGAAACCATCACATTGAATCTATAGAAGTACACTCTTTCACAAATGACACAAATAGTTGATGAATACGGATGGTTGTATCAACCTTTGAGTTTTAACATTGTGCCATATCATTGCTTTGTTCAAGATCAATTTACTGTAAATAACACTGTTCGGAAAGTTGGAAAGTAAAAAATGGATTGACAATTTTGACATATTGTCATGTGTTATTAAGGGGTTGCTTGGTTGGTGACAAATGTTGTCATTTGTATCATTTTAGCATGCCATCGGTGTTTGTTTCCCTCTTAGTTTAATCAGAACACGATAACTGTGATGGTTTATGCTTTATACTGAGTAAAGAAACAAGGGAATTTCATGGACTCGTGCTTCATTGGGGTTGAGGACGGTTCTTGACCAAGTGCAATCGGCATTTTATTTGGCGCTACGTTGAAAAATGAAGAAACCAACGGTAGTTAAAAAGAAGGGAAAATTCCCTAGTGGCTATCAAAAAATTTCTTGTTCCTTATTGGCCATCAAAAAATTTCAATTTCCTTAGTGGCCATTGATCTGAAATTTTATGCCTTAGTGGCCATTTTCATCTAATCCATGTGATACTTGGGACGAAAAAAGACCAAATTGCCCCTAAGACATTTTTGGCCATGACATTGCAAAATATTAGTATAGATGCACTAAATAGTTTTTTTGATGAAAAGAGTTATATTCACATATTATACAACAAATATATTCCAGACGATAAAGTTCCATCCACATGTATATATTACATATTTTTATAAGAAAAGAGTTCCAACTATCACATGACACATTACAAACATCTGTTCAACTAATTCCATAGTATGACGACGCTGCTATAAAGAAGGCCTGACTCCTTCGAACTCACATTCCTGTCCTTGTAAGTATGCTAGTCGAACGTTCTTAGTCCCCGCGGTTAACAGTGATTGTACCAAAAATATTTATAATATATTTCCATAGTACATATTCGTAAAATATTTGTAATGTGAATGGAACAACAATCACACCAAAAATATTGCATAGTAAATATATTTTAAAAAATAGTTCCATTCACATGTATATATTAAATATCCATAATGTGAATGGAACTTTTGTCAAAAAGAATATTTATTGCATATATAAAGTATTTTGCAACTTTATTGTCAAAAATTTAGGGGCAATTTCGTATTTTCTCCTCCCAACTATGACATGAATTGGATGAAAGTGGTTACTAAGGCATAAAATTTTAAATCGATGGCCACTGAGAAAATTGAAACTTTTTGATGGCCAATAAGGAGCCAGAAATATTTTTGATGGCCACTAAGGAATTTTCCATAAAA